>PVJD01013096.1:0-36014 GCA_004026545.1 Mormoops blainvillei | reverse complement strand
AAATGGTTAAGCAGTATCTATTTAAGCTAACAATATGCATACCTTATGGCACAGCAACAAACAAGCATTTATAGGCTCACCCACCCTCAAATGGAAACTCCCTAAATACCCAATGTAGAATGAATAAGTAAATTGTGATATGCTCACACAATTGAATACTATATAGTATGAGAATGAGCAATTTACAAACATGAATCAATAAAGATGAATCTTATAAATGTTGCATGAAAGAAACCAGATACAAGTACATATATCCTATCTAATCTCATTTGCATAATATAAAAACATTCTAAAGTAATCTATGCTGCTTACAAGTCAGGATAGAGATTAATTTTATGGTAGTGACTAGAAGTACCTTGAAGGGGCTTCTGAAGTGCTGGTAATATTTTTTGATCTGGAAGCTGATGACACGACCATGTTGATAAATAGAGAACCATTTCATAATTGACACAGTAGGGTGGAAAACAGTATGGAATTACCTCAGGAAATTAAAAATGGAATTGCCTTTTGACCCAGCAATTCTACTGCTGGGATTATACCCTAAAAATCCAGAAACACCAATTCAAAAGAACCTATGTGCCCCAATGTTCATAGCCACACAATAGCCAAGTGTTGGAAGCTACCTAGGTACCCATCAGTAAATGAGTGGATCAAAAAATGTTGGTATATTTACACAATGGAATACTATGCAGCATAAAGGAAGAAGGAACTCCTACCTTTCATGGAAGCATGGATGGATCTGGAGAGCATTATGCTAAGTGAAATAAGCCAGGCGGTAAGTCAAATACCATATGATTTCACCTATAAGTGGAGGCTAATCAACAGAACAAACAAGCAAGTTAAATGTAACCGGTGACATTGAAGTGGAGAACAAACTGACAGTGGACAGAGGAGAGGGGGAAGGGGAAGATGGGGGGAACAGGGAAAGGGTTGTCAAGGAAGATATATGGGGGACTCATGGACAAAGTCAAGGGTGGGGTGGGGTTGAGGGTGGGGGAAGGAGTGAGTGGTGTGGGGAAAATGGACAAAACTGTACTTGAACAATAAAATATATATAAAAATAAAAAGAGAAGGAATAAAGAGGGAAAAAAAGACTTAGTACCAAAAAAGAATGTAAAAAAAAATTTGACAGACTGGGGATGGAGCAGGGGGTACAGAGGGACAGTGTCATATCTGTGTTTCAGAAGAATCACTCTAATATCTATCTAAAAGCAGAATGGAATATAGCAAAAATAGAAAGAAAATTTTTATATAGCTATTGTAATTATTCTATCCAAAGATGATGGTGACATGAATCCAGGCAGGACTGATGAAGATTGAGAGAGCAAACACAAGTAAAATTGTCAGGTGTTCACCAAATACTCATTGAAAAAAATGAACACGATTATCTCAAGACATGTCCCCCTAAAACATTTCATTGAATAATTCCACTTCTAGAAAATTATCTTAAGTTTAATTAGAGTTATCCACAAAGATTTATGTAGGAGATATTCTTAAACAGTGCTGAATTAGATTTTGGAGTAATATTAAAAATAACCTGCAGGTCCAACAGTAGAGAAATGGTTAAGTAAATGACAGTAGAGTCCTATAGACAAATATTATTGACCATTTAAAAAATCATGTTAAAAAAACTTTTAGTGACATAGAGAAATTCTCAAAATATAAATAGAAGGAAAGCAAGATATAAATAATTTTATATGTTCCCAATTGCAGAAAAAATATTTTTGAATATACATGAAAACATTTGTGCGGTAGACACTATAATGCTCTCTCACCTGCAGAGATGTTTATGCCCTTATTCCAAAAACCTGTGAATAAGTTACATTACATGGCAAAAGGAACTTTACACATGTAGTTATCTTTAAAGATCTTTATATGAGGATAGTGGGCTCCATCTAATCACATGGGTCCATAAAAGCAGAGAACCTTTCCTGCAGTGTTTTAAGGGAAGATGTATCTATGAAATAAAAGCACAAAGAGATGCAACTTTGCTGGCCTTCAAGATGTAGGAATGAAGCCATTAACCAAGATTGTGGTGGCCTCTCAAAGCTTGAGAAGGAAAGGAATTAAACTCTTTCTTAGGGCCTCCAGAAAGGAATGTAGCCCTACCAATGCCTTGATTTTAGCCCTGTAAGGCTTGCATTGAACTTCTGACCTGCAGAACTGTGACATAATAAATTTGTGTTGTTTTAAACCACGAAGTTTGTGATAATTTGTTAGGGCCTTGTCTTGCAGCCTGTCAAGGCTAGGAAGGTTCACTCAAGATTTGGACAGATGGAAGAATATTCACAGAGCCGTGGGGATGTCTGACATGCCTTTATTCAAGGGTGAGCAATGCATGCATGCTACGAGCTGCATGTCTCCCTGCATGTCCCTTTGTGTCGCACTGCATGTTATCTGTCCCCTCTGTCTCTTGTACCCAGTGGGGATCACCTACCCCCTTGTATACTAAATACAGATGAAGCCAGCAGGGAGCGAACAGATCTTATGCAACACAGCTTCATTCTACGTATGCGAGCCCCCTCAAAGGTATGAGAACCATTTATCAGACCCAGTCTCAAGGCTATGAGAGCACTGCTTATCAGGCCCATTCCCAAGGTTATGAAAAACTGCTTCTGTTAGTTGCCAAGATATCTGGGTGAGAAAGGCAGACTGCCTCCACTTACCCTACAGGCCTCAAATGAAAAACACCACAATTTGGAAGAAAATAACAAGAAAAGTGTAATTAGAGTGATTCTCTCAAGGTAGAAGAATTACAGGTGATTCTTACTATCATGGTAATATTTTTCTGTAGTTTCTAAATCACCTATAATGCAAGGAAGGGGAGAGAGAGAATATTGCTAGTCTTCTCTAATTTTGTGCATAAAACTTTACGGACATTTAGTTATTCCCTTAAGATTTCTTGAAGTGGAATTGTAATAGGGTGTTGGATGAGAGGCCCCAGGGGCCCCCAATAAGCCTAGCTTGGAGTCTGGGAAAAGCAGTAGCACAAGGATTGAGAATTATTTTGCATATTAATAACAGCAGGCTAGCTAGGGAGATGGGTGAGACTTTCACCCATGATTACAGAGCCTGCACTAGAGCTTGGAGATGGTTCACTCCACACCATGGGGCCATGCCTCCCCGGACTCACTATGGCATCCAAGAAAGGCAGAGAATAAGGGAGTGCTAGCAGGTATAGCCAATTGTGGGAGGAGTCAGAAATGGGGTCACGGAGAAGGTTATACATGGGGATTTAAGCCCAGGCATGGCAGCCATGCTGGAGCTGAACCACATGGTTTTGGGAGCAGAGGGGGGGCTCTCTTGACTATGTGGCTTAGGAAGCAGGAAAGCAAGATGTAGCAGTGATGCAGAGCTCTCTCTCTTGGCAGTTTGAGAGAATGCAGAAGGATTCCCTGGCTTGCCATGAGGATGACATTTTATACTAAGAACAGGAGCCCAACCAAGCTACAAACTTCTATTTCTTTTCCTGAGATGTGGTACCCCTTACTGGCCTAGCTTGGCAAGGGGAGGCAGGACTGCGTGTGTTCGTGGATGTTTAAAGAGACTTTGAAATTTAACAGTAACATTCCGCCAATGCTCTAAACCTGTGTAACTTTTGAATAAATATTTTCTTTCCCTTTTACCAAACTCTCACATTGAGAGCCACAGTTCATACTGGCAGCGGGCAAAGACGAACCTAGAACAGAAAGACCTCGGGGAAGGGGGCTGTGTTTTAGTAACAGTATCCAGGCCCCCAGATGGGCTGGGTTCTGTAACAGAATTAGTGAGTCAAAGGCTACAAATGTTTTTAAAAGCTATGAAATTAAATGAAAATTCTCTTCAGAAAGGTTGTTACAAATTTCTACTCTTACCCAATATTTCTCTTCACTAAAACTTTAGGTGAATTAGTCATGTTAGTTTTCTTTCACTCACTTTATGAACCCCAAGTAAATAAAGTAAACAACACAAAAATATAGACCTAAGAAAAAGGAAGGAAAACTGAAATACAAGTCAAATACTCAATTTTCATGTTACCTTGTAACATATGTACATGGGACCACTTGTACACTCATATGTACACAGAGCATTCTGAGGGCTGATCCCTAAGCCACTCAATGTTAAGACTCTAGTATAATATTACTAATTTTCTCACTACTCTGTTGAAATCCAGAAGGTCCAGTTGCTTCCTCAAGTTTTTGGAATAATCTCTTCCTGGAACATCTTGAAGTGTCCATCCTTTCAAAAAAAACATTGCTTTGGGATATAAGCTCCCTTCTAGCCATTTTTTTCTTTTTCCAGATATCTTGCCTTTCTCCTAGAGATCCTCTCTACAGCAGGCTTTTTACCAGAGTCTGTACTGCTTGGGGGTGAGAGTGGGGTGGCGAGGGCACCATTTTTCAGCTGATTCCAATCAAGACACTCAGGCTGACAAATAACTTTAAGGTGTAAATTTAAGAAAAAAAATTGAAATAAACAAAATATATGTGATTCTCATTTGCTGTACTGTGTTATAAAAACAATCATAAAACAAATTAAAATTTCTCTAGGAATAATTATTATTGGATTTCAATAACTTCATTAAGGAATCAATAGCAAAAAACCGATAGCATTAAGCACTAATACATAAGATATGTGTCCTCTACATATTTTTGAAAGCATGTATCATTATGTAAGAAATGCAGCTATCACTAATCACTATCCTATCTAAATCAAAGGTTTGAAAAAATGCAATGCATATTCCACATTAAATTACTATATTTTCTTGGCTTAGAGTTTAGAGGGTACCTGTGGGAATGGTTTAGATAACCTAGTTGTCTTGTTAAAAAGCCATCCAGACAATTTAGAACTGTTTTTTTCCCTCTTGATAAATCTCCCAACACTAAGCAGTGACAATTAAAAATCATTCCTCTGACCTAAGAACTACTCTCAAAGTAGTAAAGACTTAATAAGTGTTTGTTGTTGATGATGATGGTACTTTTAAAACAAAAAACATTTTCAAATCTAAAAGGTGATCCATTATTTCTCCCCTTCACTCCCTCCTACTGCCCTCAGTTTATTTAAAGCTACAAATAGAACTAGTCAACCATGGAGTTCAGTAATGTCACCAGGAAGCACTAAATACTGTTAAGTCATTTTGTAAACCAACCTTCACTGCCACAGTGGTATGCACAGCTCTGTTCAGTGTGATGATTTCAGTATGACTACCATACTGAAGAAGATTTGAGCAGCCTACTGGGTACCCTTTGTTCTTAATCCTCTTCCAATCTCAATCTGGAAGAACCTTCTTTCCCTCACAGTATTTCCTTCTGTTTTATGAAATACAAACCAGCTTTCCCTCTTTAAAATTTCTCCCTCTTGACCATTCAGTTGTCCTTCCTACTTCAATGTCAGAAATGAACACTTCTCATTCAATTCCACTCTTTTTTTTCCACTTCCATTTCACCCATAATTTTTTTAAATCTTCAACATCTTCCCTACTCTAGCTCATTATCCTTAGGTTTTAAGCATGATCAAGTCTTCCTATATCCTAAAAGAATTCCAGTAAAATACCCAAATTCCCTCTCTCAACTCTGTGACTTTTTAAAAGGCACTTATTCTTAAGCTAGCACTTACTATGTTCTGGAAAAAGTTTATCAGACTCAATCCTTTGCATGAGTTATATAATTTAATCCTCATATCTACTTTATGGGGCAGCCAATACTGTTATCTTCAATAGACAGACAAAACTGAGGCTCCTGAGTTTAAATAACTTATCTTACATCATGCAAATATTTAGTGGTGAAGTTTGGACTTAAATCCATAACATTATGATTCCAAAGCCTAAGATTTTAATCACTGCACTGGGCCTTCTCTCCTATTTGTCTTTCCCTTTCTTCTGTCTCCCTCTCTTCCCTCCCTCCCTCATTCCCTCCTTTCCTTCTTATCATCCTCTCTCTCCCTTTCTTTTATTATCCTCTTTCTCAAAAAGATATCCATAACCTCTATGCTTTCCTACCTCACTCATTAACTTCTGGCAATGATTTTTGCTTACACGACTGCATTACAGCTACTCTATCGAATAATCTTTTAATCACAAAATTTGACTTTTCCTTTCCCTCTGTCCTTTTTTCAGTCTCATCTTCCACATTTCTACAACATTTGAAACAGGGTTTTATCATTGTTTTTTGTATGCATTTTCTTTTTGATACCACACAATCCTCACTCTAATGCGACCTCTCTGAATTTAATTGTTCATTCCTTCATCTATTCATCCACTCAATAAGTATTTACTGAATATCAATAATGTGTTAAACCTTGTTCTATATTCTGGGAATAGCACCATGAGCAAAACAAAGCTCCTGCCCTAAGCTTACATTTTGGTGGAGGGTGAGAGGTAATACATTTTTTTAAAGAGTAAACTATTTGTGTTATTACCCCCACCCCAAAAAATAAGAGGTAAATATGGGGAAAAGAACATTGAAGCAGAGGAACAGCAAAAAGAAAATCTTTGAATCAGGAACAGCATGGAAGCAATTGAAGCATATCACAGTGAGCAGGAGAGAGGTAGGTATGCTGGCAGAAAGTTAGAGAGGGACTGAGTCAAGTAGGGCTTTATTGAATATGTACGGACACTGGCTTTTACTCAGCGTAAGATAGGAACTCATAGAGGGATTTGAAGAAAATAGTAACACGATGTTATGGAAGATAGATAGCAAACCAAGGCAGGGAGAAGGAGGGAGATAGGTCTCACCCACTAACTCAGCAGTCCTGAACCTGATCCAGTAATATTGACAGCTGTTCCAACATCACAAGAAACACAATGTTAGCATGGGTGGAGGGAAGCCCTTGAAATTCTATGCATCACTTTCACTATCCAGGAAAGGAAGCCTTGAAACTGTTTTCATCTCAATGCTTGGAAGGGGGAAGAAGAGGGGGCCCACAGTACCCAAACAAGAAGCCCATATAACAACTTTGGATAACAACTCTGCTCACTATCTCCTTTATGAGGGAGTCCCTAGTGCTTATAGTAAGAGCCCATAAATAACTTTGGGTAACTTTCCCAACTTTAATTAACTGCCTCCTGTCATGTATGTGTTTTACAACAAGATGACCAGATTTGTAGTCTGGAGCAGGGTAAGAATTTGGGCTGACAGACCCTCACACATAATGAAGTTTGGGTAGTCATGCCCGCCCAGGAAGTCTGGCACTACCTTTACCCATCAATCAATATGTAACTTCTTCACCCCCATCCCGCCAATGGTATAGGTCCTCAGAACAAAGGACCGGATGCTCTTGCCACCCTTGCCCTTGCCTCTTACCACCCTGACCTTGCCGTGCCCTAAATCTATGCCTTTCACCGTCACCTTGGTGAGACCCGTTCTCTTCCATGAGAATGTATCACTAATAAACACTGCTCACATGCTAATAAGCTCTCTGATCTATAATTCTTTACTACATCGGCAAGAACTGAGTTTCTTCCATAACAATGATAAGGCATTTATTTCAAACAATCACATTGCTGTGTTGTGCATAAACTGTAGGAGGCCAAAAATAGAAGCAGAAAGACCAGTTGAAAGACTGCTGCATTAATCTCTGTGAGAGGTAATTTTGATTTCAAAAAGCATAGTAACAGTAGAGGTTGAGATATTTGAAGGAATTGTGAATATGTTTTAATTTTTTTATTGTCGTTCAATTATAGTTGTCCCAATTTTCCCCCATAGCTCTCATCTGCCCTGCCCACCACCCCTCACACATTCAATTCTCTTCCCTGTTGTCCATGTCCATTGGTCCTTTATACATGTTCCTTTACTTAACCCTTACCCTTGTTTCCCCCATTATCACTCTGCTCCCTCCCATCTGGTTACTTTCAGTTTGTTCTTTATTTTCATGTCTCTGGTTCTATTTTGCTTGCTTGCTTGTTTTGTTGATTACATTCCACTTACAGGTAAGATTATATGATATTTGCCTTTCACCTCCTGGCTTATTCCACTTAGCATAATACTCTCTAGTTCTATCCATGCTGTTATAAAGGGTAGGAGTTCCTTCTTTCTTTCTGCTGCATAGTATTCCACTGTGTAAATGTACCACAGTTTTTTGATCCACTCATTTACTGATGGGCATTTAGGCTATTTCCAGCACTTGCCTATTGTAAATAACACTGCTATGAAAATTGGGATGAATAGGTTCTTTTCAATTGGTGTTTCAGGATTCTTAGGGTATAATCCCAGCAGTGGAATCTAAACCCATGTCTCTATGGTCAATAAATATTTAACAAAGGTTGCAGGAACATAAAATGGAGTAAAAATAGCCTTTTCAACAAATAGTGTAAGGAGATCTAGATAGGTACATGGAAAAAAGTGAAACTAGGCCACCAACACACACCATACACAAAAATAAACTCAAGATGAATGAAATACTTAAATATAAGGTGTGACACTATAAAAGTCCTAGAGAGTAACATAGGAAGGAAAATTTCAGATATCCCAGGCAGTAATGTTTTTATAGATACATCTCTTAGAGCAAGAGATATAATGGAAAGAATAAACAAATGGGACTACATTGAAGTAAAAAGCTTCTGCACAGCTAAAGAAAACATCAGCAAAATGAAAAGAGAACCAAACATATTAGAAAATATATTTTCCAATGATACCTGGAACAAGGGTTTGATCTCCAAAATATATAAAGAACTCACATGACTCCACACCAGGAAGACAAACAATCCAATTAAGCAGTGGGCAAAGGACCTGAATAGATACTTTTCTAAGGAGGACATACACAGGGCCCAGAGACACATGGAAAGATGCTCAGCAACACTATCCATCAGAGAGATGCAAATTAAAACCACAATGAGATATCACTTCACACTGGTCAGAATGACCATCATAAATAAATCAACAAACAACAAGTGCTGGTGAGGTTGTGGAGAATAGGGAACCCTAGTACACTGTTGGTGGGAGTGCAGAGTGGTGTATCCATTGTGGAAAACTGCATGGAATTTCCTCAAAACACTAAAAATGGAACTGCTTTTAAAATTGGGAATATATTTTGATGGCAATCCTAACAGGATGTACTAACAGACCAACTATGACATATGAGACAAGGAGAATTCAAAAGTTATTGGAGATCCAAATGTTGTGAAAATGAAAATTATATATGTAATAAATATAAAATTCCAAATGAAAATAAACTGTTAAGATAAATACTTATTTTGAACGTGTTGTGGTCTACCTCCAAGATAGTCCCAAGTGAACTTGACTGCATCTAACGGTATCTTTTTTCCTACAAATATAATTTTATTGTATTTTTCCATTACCATTTATTCCCCTTATACTCCCTTCCCCCTGCTGTGACAATATCTTGACTGCAATGTCATAAGAGATCCTGATCCAGAACCACCCAACTAATCTGTTCCTGAATTTCCAACCCACAGAAACTGTGAAGTAGTAAATGCTATTTTAAGCCACTAAGTTTTGGATGAATTTGTTTTGCAGGAAAAGATATGTAATACAGCTTTTGGTGCCAGAAGTGGAGTATTACCATAATAAAACCCAGAAATTTGGAAAAGCTTTGAAACTAGTTAATAATCAGAAGCTAGAAGGATGTTGAAGAAATGTTAGACAAAGCCTACAAAACAATAATGAGACTGTTAGTAGAATCCTGATAGGTTTTAAGGAAGCTGCGGGTGGCTAGAAAAAAAAGTGGGAAAATGTTATTTGAAACTGGAGTAAAGGAGATCCTTGTTGTAGGGGCTGAAAGTTTAACAACACTGTCATCTGTGTTCATATGGTAAGTAGGAAATGTTCCCAAGGGACTGGGTGATCAAGCTATGAGGATTTTTAGGCAGAGTGTTGAGGGTGTCTACTGGTTTCTTCTTGCTATTAATAATAAAATGTGACAGTGAATGGTAAACTTAAGAAAGGACTGGTAACAAAACAGAGCTGGTCTTAAGACTTGAAAATTACACACTGACCAGATGGCTCAGTTGGTTGGAGTGCTGTCCTGTACACTAAAAGTGTTGTCGGTTTGATTCCCACTCAGGACACATACCTAGGTGGCAGATTCGATTCCCAGGAGCAACCCATCTATGTTTCTCTCTCACATCAGTGCTTCTCTCTCTCTCCTTCTCTTAAATTAGTGAACATATCCTCAGTGAGGATTTAAAAATACTGCAAAGAGAATAAATCTTAATATTTCTCATTACAAGAAAAACGTTGTAACTATGTGAAGTGATTGATGTTAGTTAAATTTAGTATAATCATTTCACAATGTGTATATATATGAAATCATTATGTTGCATGTCTTGGATTAATATAATGTTGTATGTCAATTTTATCTCAATAAAACTGGGGGAAATATTAAAAAAAAAACAGGAGCCAGTCTTTTAGATTCTAAATATTCTCAAAATCTCCACATGGTAGATATTGCTAAATGTAAGGAATGGCTCAGGGGCAAGGATCAAATTCAGGTAACTGTCAGAAAAACAGGGTATAAAGGCAGAGATCAGACCATGGCTATAAAATTAAGACCTCAAAAAAGTGTGAAACAGTGCTTCACAGATCCATTTTACTTAAACAATAAGGCTTATAAGAAACTTAGGAATGTTGTTCCTCATCAGTTTCAGCAAAAGCCCAAGTTAAAGACCAGGTTTTATCTACTTTGAGTGAACCCCTAATAAGATTCAAAGTATATTCACAAAAGTTTTTTAAAATATTATATTGGAAAAATACAGCTAGGTTTTATTGAAAAGGACAAGAAAGTATAAAGTGAAAAGAAGACTTTGAACCCTAAAACTTCTCCAGACAGAAAACAGTTGAGAAACCGTGCAACTTCAAGAACTCAGGGTAGAACCAAGAGCACAGGAGGCAGAGCCAAAGGTCATGCAGAATAATTCCTGGACAGGAGGAAGTCTTGGCACTAATAAAGGAACTTCCATTTACTCAGTTAATTTTCAGAATTTCTTTGTCCCATGGTGGCTCCCATTTTTTCTTCCTCTTGAACGAAAGTGCCTATAGTGGTTATCATATCTATACCCTTCCCACTATTGCATATTGGGTGTGTGGAGATCAGTTAGGTTATCTCTTTAGTTCATAGAACTTTTGATCAAGAAGAATTGTTACTGAGGATCTCTGCTTATAGATCTATACTAGAGGATCTCCACCCATACTAGAACATGATATAGATGAGGAGATTCTGGACTCCGAGCTATTGCTGAAATGCTATTAAACTTTTGGATACCTGGGAGAGAGTGATTATATTTTTTATATGGGAAGGGCATGAATCTTTGGTGGCCAGAGGAAAGATTATGGTAGCAAGGTTCTAAGATGACCTGTAACGATTCTTGCTTCCTGATATTTATGACCTTAAGCAATCCACTCACACATTAAATAGGGCCAAACTGTGTAATTAGTAGAATAGTGCAGAAATGATGGTATGTGACTCCTGAGACCAAATGATTTTTTAAAAACATACCATTTACCTTGCTCTTTCTTGGATCACTTACTCTAGGGGAAATCAGCTATCATGTTATAGGAAACCCTACTGATAGGTCTACATGGGGAGAAATTGAAGCTTCCTACCAACATCTAGCATAATTGTTGTGAGCCATCTTTGAAGTGGGTCCTCCAGCCTCAGTCATGCCTTCACAAGAGTGCTACCCCAGCCGACAACTTAAATGCAGCCTTGTGAAACACCCTGAGTGAGAATTCCCAGGTTAAGACACTTCTGAATTCTTGAGCCACAGATGTGAAATGCATTGGTTATTATTTAAGCTTTGGGATAACTTGTTATACAACACACAGTAACACTTGTTACAGAATGAGAAAGGGTATCACAGTAAATCATTTACTTTTTATTTTTATTTTTTATTGATAAATTGACTCTGTGTGTGTGTGTGTGTGTGTGTGTGTGTACACATGGAGAGAGAGAGAGAGAGAGAGAATGAATACTTTCTTTTCTGCTCATTGACACATTCATTGGTTGCTTCTTTTATGTGCCCTGACCCAGGACTGAACTCGCAACCTTGGAAGTATTGGGATGATTCTGTAACTAACTGAGCTACCTGACCAATGCAATGAAAGTATTTACTTTTTAAAAAGTGGACAAGTATCACAAACATGATACAAATCCAGGAAAATAACATAATATTCATTAAATTAACTCTGTGGTATACTGCTGTACTTTTTACCTATAGTGGTTTTTTGTTTGTTTGTTTTGGTCTGGAAACTCAAAAGTTGATCTCTGTCATGATTGATTAACTTTTTTTTATTACTGATGGCTTTTATATCTTTATGTAACCTTCTCAATATATTATGGGTAGTGCACATACAGTTGTAACATTTTTTTCAAATTTGAGAAACTTCCATCAAATTTATTTAATGTATGAGCTGTAAGATTTCAGAGTATTTCAAATTATCTTGTACAGTGACTAATATTAACTACTACTTAAATAGATGACACTCATTAGCCACTTTTGCATCAATGTTCTCATTGTAGTTGCACTAATATGAGTTTTGTATTACCTTCATCAGTGTCAGTATTTTGTACCAATCAGCAAAAATTTTTAATCTTTTTCTGATATATCATATGATTCATTTCTCTTCACTATTTGGACTGTTAAGCAATCCGAGAACCTATTCATTACTTTTATTCAACATTTATATCTTCCTCTTAATGAATTACTGCTTTTGGCATAATCTGGAAAAATGTTTCAATGTACTTCTCAATGTTAGAATATTTCTATTGATTCAATCACTCATCTTTATCACTTTTGCTTTATATTTCATTAATTTTTTATCTGAATTTTATCTCTGCTTTAATAAATAAATTGAAAGATTACAAAAGGAATACCTTTCATATTAAGCTAAATCAGGAGTCTATAAGTTTTCATTTGTTTTACAGAAACATTCCAAAACATCTTTTTCAAATTTGCTTCCTAATATCAGAAAAATGTATATCTTACTTCATAAATTTTATGCAACCATAAAAGAATACATACTTTCTCTTAGGGTCTTAGTAGGACCATGGAAATAAGGAGACATGAAACCTTTATTAGCTACACAGTAAGTCAACCTCTGGTTCTGAGAAACTACGTGAATAGTGATGCCCTTCACTGAGATCAAGAAAAGTGTAGAAGGCTTGGGAAAAAACAAGCAGTTCATTTTTTAACATGTTCAGTTTGAGAAATCTAGGTAAAATGACCATATAATTTCTTGTACAAACCATTACACTTTTGACTGAAGGAGAGCTCTATTTATAAAAAAACATGTAAGTCAGGGATCTCCCAAACAAACTGAGAGTCATCCTATCATGGAACATCCAAGTAGATATACAGGGTGGTGCAAAATTAGGTTTACAATTGTGAGCACACAGAACACAGTTTATTTTTGTATTATTATCTATTAATTATTGTATTATTTTCCATACAAACAACTGTAAACCTACTTTTGCTCCACCCTGTCTTGAGTAAACAGTTGCTTATAGAAACAGAGTTTAAGAGAGAGTTCTAGCTTAGAGATATAAATATGTGTGAAATGCATTAGTATTTAAATGCTATTTAATATCATGATAATAAATGAAATCACTGAAAGAAATAATATAGATAGAGAAAGGAAAAACACTGGGATATGAACCCTGGAATACTCAATGTTTTAGAGGTCAGAATGATGAGCACTAACCAAGGAAGGAGAGCCAGAGAGATAAAAGAAGAACCAAGCATGGTGTTCATGAAGTCATGTAAACGATGGGTTTTAAGAAGTGTGTTATCAGTTGAAGCAAATGCTAAGTAGAAGAATAAGAACTCAGAATGACTTTTGAATAGAACCTGCAATATAATTTTCTGGAACCAGTAAAAAATGAAAATGTAGAGGCCTTTGTTTAAAGTTATTAAGAATTTCAGGATAGCAACAGCAGAGCATTAAGCCAAGCACTGAGCTCTTCAAAGTGTGTTATCCAGTGCTACTCCACAGGCTGCATGCCAGGAAACTGGCCCAGTCTTTCATCTTACAACCTGGGGGTCATCGGTGACAAATACAAGAAGAGTTTTGGAAGAGTTGTCAGGGAAACATATTCACTGATACATATGATAAAGACTTAATATCCAAAATTTATAAAGAGTTTATAAAATCAACACCAGAAACTAATTCTGATTAAGTAATGGGCAAATGACCTGAATAGACACTTCTCCAAAGAGGACATACAGATGACCAATAGACATATGAAAAGATGCTCAACATCACTAATCATCAGAGAAATATAAATAAAACCACAGTGGGATACCACCTCACACCTGTCAGAATGTCTATCATCAATAAATCAACAAACAGCAACTGCTGGTGAGGATGTGGAGAAAAGGGAACACTCAAGCACTGTTGGTGGAAATGCAGACTGGTACAGCCACTGTGGAAAACAGTTTGGAATTACCTCAAAAATTAAAAATGGAAGTGCCTTATGACCCAGCAATTCTGCTTCTGGAAATATATCCAAAGAAACCATAAACACTAATTTGAAAGAATATATGCACCCCTACATCATTACATCATTATTTATAATAGCCAAGATTTGGAAGCAGCTCAAGTTCCCATCAGTGGATGATGAGATGAAAAAGTTATAGTACAATGACACAGTGGAATACTGTTCAGCTATAAAAAAAAAAAGAAAGAGAGAGAGAGGGAGAAAGAAAGAAAGAAGAAAGAAAGAAAGAAAGAAAGAAAGAAAGAAAGAAAGAAAGAAAGAAAGAAAGAAAAGAAAAAGGGAGAAATAAAGAAATCTTACCTTTTATTATAGCATGGATGGATGGGGAGAAGATTGTCCAAAGTGAAATAAGCCAGTCAGAGAAAGACAAATATCGTATGATCTCACTCATATGTAGTCTCATGAACAAAATGAAATAAATAAATAGAAACAAATTCCTAGATGCAGAGAACAGACTGACAACTATTAGAGGGGAGGGGGTAGAGGGGCTGGGTAAAAAGAAGGAAGGGATTAAGTAAAAAAAAAAAAAACACCTTATAGACAACAGTGTGGTGATTACTAGAGCGGAAGGGGAGTGAGGGGAGGAGGGAGATGGTAAAGAGGGGATAAATGGTGACAGAAGGAGACTTGTATTTGGGTGGTAAACACACAAGGCAATATATAGATTATGTATTATAGAATTATATCCCTGAAACCTATATAATTTTATTAATCAATGTCACCCCAATAAATTCAATATTCTTTTAAAAATAAAGACATTCTGTGCTGAAAGAGATTTCTAATTGGGAGAGCAGATTCCTTCAGGCTAATTGCTAGAGCAAACTAGGTAGAAAATATCAGTTGTTATCAAAATAGCAAGTTAAATCACTTTGGCCCCTTAAACCTGCGGATATTTTCTACTGGGGGCTCCTTCTGTTTAATACCTCCTTGTAAATTCATAATTATTAAGATATATACTTCTGCAACAATTATAGTTTTTTAAGTTTCAAAAATTAACTTGATCCACCAACTCTTAAAAAATACTCATATATCACAAAGTAATCATATTAACCTATCTCATCCTGATAAATTAAAAAAGATGCCTAACTGGATTGGTTTCTAGAAAGAATGCAAGGAGAGGAACCTTTCCTTCCTTTCTTTCCTCTTCCTTTCTCTCCTCTTTCTTCTTTTCTTTTCTCTTTTCTTTTCTTTTCTCTTTTCTTTTCTTTTCTCTTTTCTTTTCTTTTCTCTTCTTTCTTTTCTTCTTTTCTTTCTTTCTTTCTTTCTTTCTTTCTTTCTTTCTTTCTTTCTTTCTTTCTTTCTTTCTTTCTTCCTTTTCTTCTTTCTTTCTTCTTTCTTTCTTCCTTTCCCTTTTTAAAATTTAGCTGAGAACTGGGGTAGTGGCTGGAGAGAGCATTGAATTCAAGGGAATGTTTGTTTAAGATGAGAGAATAACATAATATTTCTGTGCTAATTACAATGATTCATTAGAAGGGGAAATTTTGGTGGTTCAAAACAACCGGGCATTTATGAGAGTGACGTCCTCAAGGAGGTGACAGAGGAAGAGATTCAGGACACATATGAAGGGGTGGGCATGTCTTGCATTTTAACAGGACAAAAGGTAGAATATATGGTATAAGGTATAAAGAGATTAGTAGATTGGAGGTGAGATTGTGAATAAGTTCTCTTCTGGTTGCTTCTATTTTCCCAATCAGTTGTAAGTGAGGAGTGAGTGAGGTTGTGTTGGTCTAAAGAATATATAGTAAATGTGTTTTGCTTACTGTTGTGCAATCTAAATTAGCACACTATCTAGTGCATATTAAGCATAACTACACATGAAAAGCCACCAAATTCTGTTCTTTATATTCTCAGGATATCTCTTGACTTTGTTCTTTACTTCGCATTCTTACACTAACCACCCTGTTTTAGGCATGCAGGTTTCTTTGCCTTATGGCCTACCATTTTTAGCTTTCCCTCTTCCAAACTATTCCCAACACTAAGGTAATGTTATTCCTGTGTTTATCAATAAAAGAATGTTGAGTGAATACATTCACAAATAAATGACTATACAAACATTAATACTTGACAATCATAAACACAGTGGCTATCTTTACAGAGGAAAGCTAAACATAATATGTTTAAAGCTTGCGTTTCAAGCTTGCGTTTACAGAACTCTCAAGTATAAGGGTTACATCCTTGAAAGAGAGAGATTAATAGCGTATTAAAAGTAAAATTCTTTCCCTCTTATTCTTATGTCAGAGGAACTTTTGTCTCTAGAAAAAAAAAGTAAATGCATATTACTCATCTGAAAATAAATGGAAATTTTTAACATTAAGACTTTTAAAAATGTTTATTTTTGTCTAGTAGCAAAACAAATATATAGTAGGATATTTGAGAAAGACAGAAAAGTATAAAAAATCAAATAAAAACACCACCAGAAGTAGCATGAACATGAATGTTTATTTTTTTCTTAGTTAAATATTTTAATTGAGTTCATACTCTTCTTACAGTTTTGTATTCTGCTATTTTTATTCATTTAGATTATAAACTATCTGTTACTAAATATTCTTCTAGAACATTTGTGATAATGGCTGTAGTATATTCTATCATATAGGCATTCATAATTTAATCATTTCTTTACCATAGGTCATTTAGGTTAAGACTTTCTTTATGGACAAGCTAAAATATCATGAGAAAAAAGTAGTCATGATAATTACCTTTCCATCAAATGATAATTTCATGAGTTCAGAGGAATGAAATTAAGTGGATAGTTAACAGCTTCATTTTTTTCCTCCTCAATCTTTGTCACATCACCTTATATCTTCTATCTAAAATAAAGTTTATACCCTTTCTTCTGAGAAATAATTCCAGGGAAGCTGTCCACATTAAAAAAAAAAAATCTGAGATCTGGAGCAGACAGAGTGTTCCTACTCTCCTATTTCTTCTTTTAAAAATCCTTTAAGATAACACAGCAGGAACAAAACACAGAAAAGAAAAATACTTGTATAAAAACTGCACATCTTTTTTTTTAGATAACACTGCTACGTCTCTTTTGAAATTGGACTTTACATGTAGTTTACGTTTTGGAAGAACTGAATTTATTAAGATCACTTGAAGATGGAAGTAATGTGGAGAGCTGAGAATAGATATTTCCTATTTTCTTTGTCTCTATTCCTATTTACAAGTGATTTGGAAATCCCTTGTAAAGTTTAAGAGAATTAAAAAAAAACCCTTTTATAACAGAGGTTCTGAATTTTCAGAACACTTGGTTTAAAGGCATGCTGCTTTGTTGATGAATCACCCAAGCTTTATCAAATGTTTCATCATTAATCGTTATAAAAAATAGGGTTAACAATTCATAAGCTCAAAATAATACTATTTTATTAGTTCCATTTTTATTAAAACTGTAGTATTTTGACTATGTCCGGAACAAAGAAAACTGAAAAAGTTTATATTCTTTCAGTACTCTATTTAGCCATATCCATCTGGTGACATTTATTAGCAGAAGGAATGCTTGGTAAATGGATTTTCTTTTACCCTAAGGGGGAATAAGTCTTTTGTCCATGTTTCTGCATAGAATATATATGTAACTCCATATAGAATGATGTGCTTCTATACATAAAGTATAACAATGTAGGTTCTTAAAATTTCCTGTCACCTTGGGTCTGTTTGAAAGTATTTCGTGTCTCCACTTCTAAGTCACAAATGAGAAAACTGAGGCCAGCATGATTCATTAGTGAGATCAAGGTCACATCTGTACTCAAACAAACCTTTGAGGACAAGTAAGAGCCCCTGGATTTCCAACCTCTTGCTAAGCCAACGAGAGACTGCTCTCCAGGCAGACTATATTTCTTTTCTTCTTTTCTAATGTTGTTCAATTAGAGTTGTGCCTATTTCCCTCCCCGGTTATCACCTGCCCTACCCACTCCCCTTCTCTTAATTTAATCCCCTCCACACACTCCTGTTGTCCTTGTCCATGGATATTTATACATGATTTTTGACTTGACCCTACCCTTCTTCCCCCTGTTATCTGCCTTTCCCATACCCTCTTGTCGCTGTCAGTTAGTACTTTATTTCCATGTCACTGGTTCTGTTTTGCTTGCTTATTTGTTTTGTTGATTAGGTTCCACAAATAGGTGAGGTCATATGGTATTTGTCTGTCACCACCTGGCTTATTTCACTTAGCATAATGTTCTCCAGTTCCATCCATGCTGTCTCAAAGGGTAGCAGCTCTTTCTTTCTGCTGCATAGTATTCCATTGTGTAAATGTGCCATAGCTTTTTGATCCCCTCATTTACTTTTGGGCACTTAGGTTGCTTCCAGCACTTGGCTATTGTAACTTTTGCTGCTATGAACATTGGGGTACACAGGTTCTTTAGGAGTTTCAGGATTCTTAGAGTATAATCCCAGCAGTAGAATCACCAGGTCAAAAGGCAGTTTTTAGTGTTTTGAGAAAAATCCATACTGTTTTCCAAAATGGCTGCACAAATCTGCATTCCCACCAACAGTGTACTAGGGTTCCTTTTTCTCCACAATTTTGCCAGCATTTGATGTTTGTTGATTTGGTTATGATGACCATTCTGAATAGTGAGAAGTGGTATCTCATTGTGGTTTTAATTTGCATCTCTCTGATGACTAGTGATGCTGAGCATCTTTTCACATATCTCTGGGCCCTCTATATGTCCTCCTTGGAGAAGTGTCTGTTCAGGTCCTTTGCCCATATCTTAATTGGGTTGTTTGTCTTCCTAGAGTGGAGTCATGTGAGTTCTTTATATATTTTGGAGATTAAACTCTTTTCCAAGGTACCATTAGCAAATATATTTGCCCAAACGGTTGGTTCCCTTTTCATTTTGCTGTTATTTTCTTTAGCTGTGCAGAAGCTTTTTAATTTGATAAAGTCCCATTTGTTTATTCTTTCCTTTATATCCCTTGCTCTAGGGGACATACTAGTAAATGGGATATTTGAGATTTTCCTACCTATGTTCTCCTCTAGGACTTTTATGATGTCACAACATATAATTAAGTCTTTTATCCACCTAAATTTTATATTTGTTTATGGTATTGGTTGGTGGTCTAGTTTCTTTCTTTCTTTTTTTTTTTTTTTTGCATGTACCTATCTATATTTCCATATACTATTTGTTGGAGAGGCTATTTTTACTCCATTTTATGCTCCTGCCCCCTTTGACAAGTATGTATTGACCACAGACACATGGGTTTATTTCTGGGTTCTCAATTCTTTTCCATTGATGATTGTGTCTGTTCTTATGACAGTGCCAGACTGTTTTGATTACATTGACCTTATAATATACTTGGATATCAGGCATTGTGATCCCTCCTGCTTTGGTCTTCTTTCTTAAAATTGCTGAGGCTACTTGGGGTCACTTATACTTCCATATACATTTTTGAAACCTTTGTCCTTTATCTGTGAAGTATGATATTGGTATTTTGATAGAGATTGCATGGAATCTATAAATTGCTTTGGGTAGTGTGGACATCTTAATGATGTTAATTCTTCCAATCCATGAACATGTTGTATACTTCCATTTATTTTTGTCTTCCTTAATTTCTTTCTTCAGTGTTCTATAGTTTTCTGACTATAGATCTTTTACCTCCTTGGTTAAATTTATTTACAGGTACTTTATTTTTCCTGTTGCTATAGTAAATGAGATTTTTTTCCTAACTTCTATTTCTGATATTTCATTTTTAGTATGCAAAATACCCTCAGTTTCTGAATATTGACTTTGTGTTCCATTGTTTTCCCAAATTCACTTATTAGATGAAACTGTTTTTTGGTGGAGTCTATAGGATTTTCTATGTACACAATCATGTCATTCGCAAACAAGGACCGTTTTACTTTCTCCTTTCCAATTTGGGTACCTTTGATTTGTTTTTCTTGTCTGATCGCTATGGTTAGAACTTCCAATATTATGTTGAGTAGAAGTGGTGAAAGCAGACACCCTTGTCTTGTTCATGGTCTAAGAGGAAAAGCTTTTAGTTTTTGCCTGTTAAGTATGATGTTAGCTGTAGGTTTCTCGTATATGGCCTTTATTATGTTGAAGTATGCTCCCTCTACTCCCACTTTGCTGAGTTGTTTTTTTTTCAAAATATAAATGGGTACCGTACCTTATCAAATGCTTTTTCAGCATCTATTGATATGAGCATGTGACTTTTATCTTTCATGTTGTTTATGTGATGTATTACATTTATTGATTCAAGAATATTTTACCATTCTTGCATCCCTGGGATGAATCCCACTTGATAATGATGTATGATCTTTTTAATATCTTTCTGGATGCAGTTTGCCAATATTTTGTTGAGGAATTTAGCATCTATGTTCATCAGCAGTCTTTTCCTGTTGGTTTCTTTCTTTGTTGTGTCTTTATCTGGTTCTGGGATTAGGAAGATGATGACCACATAAAGAGAGTTTGGGAGTCTTCCCTCTTCTTGGGATCTTTGCAATATTCTGAGAATGATAAGGGTTAGCTCTTCCTTAAATGATTTGTGAAATTCTCCTGTGAAACTCTTCAGTAGAGGTCTTCTGTGAGTCAGGAGTTTTGTGTTTACTGATTCAATTTCACCAACTGTTATCAGTCTGTTCATGCTTTCTACTTAATTCAATTTTGGAAGATAATATGTTACTAGAAATTTGTCCATTTCACTCAGGTTTCCAAATATCTTGGTATATAGTTATTTATAGTAATTTCTTACAATATTTTGCATTTGTATGGTATCAGTTGCAATTTCTCCTCTTTCATTTCTGATTTTATTTATTTAGGTATTCTCTGTCTTTTTTCTTGGTGTGTCTGGTTAAAGTCTTGTTGAGTTTGTTTATCTTTTCAAAGAACCATTTTCCAGATTTATTGATCCTTTGAGTTGTTATTTTAGTCTCCATATCATTTAATTCTGCTGCAATCTTGTATATTTCCTTCCTTCTACTTGATCAGGCTTTTTTTGTTGTTGTTGTTCCTGTAGTTCTTACAGTTGTAGTGTTAGGTTGTTTATTTGAAAAATTTCTACCTTTTTTAGGTAGGCCTGTGTTGCTATAAATATAAACTTCCCTCTAAGACTGACTTTGTTGTGTCCCACAAGTTTTGGGCTATTGTGTGTTCATTTTCATTTGCTTCCAGAAACTTTTTTATTTTTTCCTTGATCTCATTGTTAATCTATTCATTGTTTTATAACACATTTTTCAGTCTCCATAAATTTGACTGTTTTTGAGTTCTTTCCTTTATGTTGCTTTCTAGTTTTAAGCCATTGTGATCCAAGAAAATGCTTGATGTGATTTCAATTTTCTTGAATTTGTTGAGGTTTGTTTTGTGTCCTATCATATGGTCTATCTTTGAAAATGTTCCATGTGCATTTGAAAAGAATGTGCATTTTGCTTCTTTGGGGTGAAATGTTCTAGATATATCAGTTAAGTCCATTTGATTTAGTGCATTGTTCAGTTCCACCATATCCTTGTGGATTCTTTGGAAGATCTATCCATTGTCGACAGTGGGACATTAAAATCCCCTACTATAAGTGAGTTGCTGCCTATGTCTTTCTTGAAGTCCCCCAGATTTTCCTTAAATATTTGGGTGCTCCTATGTTGGGTGCATATAGGTTTACAATGTTTATGTCTTCTTGATGGATTCTCCCTTTGAGTATTATGAAGTGTCCTTATGTGACTCTCTTTATGGCCTTTGTTTTGAAGTCTGATATAGGTATTGCTACCCCGGCTTTTTTTCCCCCCTGCTATTTGCTTCGAATATTTTTTTCCAACCCTTCATTTTGAGTGTTTTTAGGTCTTTTATTCTTTGGTGGGTCACTTGTACACAACATATATGCAGGTCATGTTTTCTTATCCATTCAGCTACCCCATGTCTCTTGATTAGAGTGTTTAATCCATTTACATTTAAGGTTATTATTGAGAGGTACTTACTCATTGCCACTTTTCTCCTTTGTACCTTTGTTCCTCTCTCCCTCACTCTTTTTCTTCATCCTCTTAAAAGAGTCTCTTTAGCATGTCTTGCAATTTTAGCCTTCTTTTGATAAGGAAACTTTCTTCTGCCTTCCATTTTAAATGAGAGTATTGCTGCATAGTACAATTTTGGTTTCAGGCCTTTGCTTTTCATTACTTAGAATATTTTTCACCATTCCCTTCCGGTTTGTAGGGTTTCTGTTGAGAAGTCAACTGCCAGACTTATTGCAACTCCCTTCTATGTTCTTCCTGTTTATCCCTTGTTGACTTTTAGATTACCTATTCATCTTTAAATTTTACCATTTTAATTATAATGTGTCTTGGAGTGGGTCTCTTTGGGTTCCTGTTGATTGTAACCCTCTGTGCTTTCTGGACTTGTGTGACTTTTTGTCTCCTCAAATTAGGGATGTTTTCCATCATTACTTTTTCAAACAGGCTTTCTATCCCTTGCTTCTCTTCTTCTCCTTTTGTTTTCTTTTTTATATGGATATTATTCAGTTTCATATTGTCCTGCAGCTCCCTTAACCCCTCTTCATTGTCTTTTAGTCTTTTTTCCTTTTCTTGCTCTGTGTGGAAATTTTTTTCTACCTTATCCTCCAGGTCACTGATTTGATCCTCTGCTTCACCTAGTATTTTTAGAATTATTTTACTGTGTTCTTCAATTCGGAAGTTGTATTCTTCATTTTCTTCTGGTTCTTCTTGATAGTTTCTATGTCCTTTTTCATGCTCCTGTAGTCCCAGTAAGTTTCTTGTAGCTTCCCTGTAGGTCTTTGTAGTTCTCACTGAGTTCTTTGAGCTTCCTTATAACCATTGTTTTGAACTCAGTGTCTGATAATTTACTTGCCTCTATTTCATTTAGCACTCTTTCTGGGGATTCCTCATTCCTATTCAACTGGCAGTTGTTTCTTTATTTCCTCATTTTAGGGGAGACTCTTGTTTGTTTTTGCTTCTTAAATTGCTCTCTTTTGATTCTCTATCTTTGTGGTATGAAATTCTGTGGTAGGAGACCTATGTGATTCAGTAGCACAGTCTCCTTGATCTCTTCAACTTGATACTCTTGGGATGCCACTTATGCCAGGTATGTGTGCTTTCTGGTTGTAATTGCGTTTGGATTGTTGTTGGGTCATTCTTTGTTGGGTTCTTCCCCCCAATTGGCTGACTGAAGGTCACTCCACCCACTATGTCTTGTATGCTGCTGTGTAGGTGCTGCCAGAACAAAACCACACAGCCAAAAAATAAACCCACTCCCGCAAAAATTACCCACATAGAATCGCTCTATCAACAGCAAACAGACCAGTATCAATAAGGGTGTAAATAGATTAAGACTATTATAAGAAAAGAGAGGTGAATATGAGATGACTTACTGAAAGAAAAATGATTTTGAGAGAGCAGAAGGAGGAGCAATAATAAGAGCAGGGAATCAGGGCAATGCAAAAAGAGAAAATCTACATCATAAATAAAAAAGGAAATGAAGAAGGCAGAATAGAATAAGAAAATATAAGTGTATAGTATTAGGTTTAAAAAGGAATTAAATAAAAAATAAAGTGAGAGAGAGAAAGAAAAAGGAAAAAAGTAAATAAATAATAACAATAGGAACTAAATTGGAGAAAAAGTTCCACCACAGCACGATCAACAACAAATGAGGTAAGGTTAATATAGATGGGATGAGTATAAGAGGAGAAAAAGGGAGAAAGAAAAGCTTAAGAGATGTCTAGAGGAAAGGAAAGTGATTTTGATATGAGAGAGGGAGAGGGAATACTAAAAGTGAGAAATGAAAACCAGGCTAAGACAGGGAGAACTTAAAATTTGAGATTAAAAAAAAAAGAAAGGACAAGATGAAAGAAGAAAAAAGAAATAAAAACAGGCTAAGACAGGGAAAAATTAAAATTTGAGGTACAAAAATGAATGGGCAGGATGAAGGCAGAATGCAGTAAAAGAGGGCAATGGTAAATTTTGAGATTTGAAATATAGAAATAGAGCAGATCTGGAGATAAAATTGAAAAAAAAACAACTACAACTCCCCTATCCACAACCAACCGTGAGCAAACACTGAA
The DNA here is from genome assembly GCA_004026545.1 of Mormoops blainvillei. Classification (NCBI taxonomy): domain Eukaryota; kingdom Metazoa; phylum Chordata; class Mammalia; order Chiroptera; family Mormoopidae; genus Mormoops; species Mormoops blainvillei. Next base: position 11,591 of record PVJD01013096.1, on the reverse strand, counting down.
AAGAGTTTAGAGAGAACATTCATTTATTAAGAGTAGGAAAAAGAGTATGAGATGACCACTGACAAGAAAATTGGTTTTGAGAGGCTGGGGGGTCAAAAAATAGTAAGAGAGCAGAATGGAAATAAGTTGTAACAAGAGAGAAAACAAAATTTAAAATGAAAATAATAAGAGAAAAGAAAGTATAATGGGGTAAGGGAGAAGTAAAATATCAGAATTGAAATAAACTATAATATAAAATCTAGTGACAATATGCACTAGAATTTGAAGGACAAGAAATGGATGTTAAAAAAACTATGCAGGAAAGAAAATGTCCCATTTCATGGGGAAGACCACAGTGGATTTTGTTTCCGTAGTATCTAGTATTTACCACTGTTTTTTCTTTCTGGATCCACCTCTGGTAATGTCAGATGGTGTCCCAGTAAGGCCTTAAGCTGCCTGATCAAGAATACCAGGGCTCTACCATCTGTGGCTGACACCTTCAGTTGTTAACCTAGTCTCTCTGCAATCAGCAGTCAGGTGTATGCACCACAGGGTGGAAGACAGTAATTCCTGGGGGCAGGGCTATTGTTTCCCCTCAGGCTGTGGCCACTTGGAAGGGAGGAGTCTGCCTGAGCAAGAGGGCTGCTGCAGTATGGGGGATGACTCAGCACCAGATCCTGGCAGTTGCTCTCTCACTTCTCTCCCAAAAGTCTCTGTCCCCAGTCTCTCTTCAGGTGTCTCTATTCCACTCTGCCCCAAACTTTGCCAGAGCCCAGGGAAAGTGGCTACATATGGAAATTATGTGTTGGCCCTTTAAGTAGTTGTCTGCGTCTCTAACTGTCCATCTCTGGCAGTGAGAAACCCTGCCACTTTTCCCAGCTGGATTTTATCTGCATACTTTTTTGGCTCTGGTGCTGTAGGCTGGGGAGCCCAGCTTTGTGTTTAGACCCCACACTTCTCAGGGTGATCCCCCCAGCCACTTAAATACCCCTCTGGTGCTTCAGCTGGCATCCGTGGGAGCCCAGCCAGCCCTCTCACGTCTCCTCCACACACCCTACCAGTCACGTAGTTTTGAAGCTGTTTCTTCTGTCTGTCCACAGTTATAAGTTGTCTCTCCCTCTATTGTTCAGTTATTTATTCTGGATGATTTCTCCACAATTCAGTTGTAATTCCAGATTGGACCTGGGAGGAGGTTAGTGTAACTTCCACTCACTTCTCTGCCATCTTGGATGTTCCCAGGCAGAGTATATTTCAACTCCGCTCTTCTACACCTGCCTGTGGCTCTTTCTAATCAGTGTCAGACCAAGAGTTTTAAAACTAATGCCCACAGATTGGCATGTGTCTTTACTTATGTGCCTTAGTAGCATATCTTCAGGTGAAGCTGTATAATGTGATGAATACGTGGAATTCTATGCTCTTTGGAACCACCTCAGTATAGCGTCAACATTTAATTGTGCAAATAACCCATTTGAGCCTCAGTTGTCTTATACTTACAATGGGGATGTCTAGGTACCTGTGTATGAGAGCTTTGTAGTATTTATTGTGTGATACTTAGCACAATGCCTAGCATATAATAAGCATTCTATGTTTGTTCTATAGGAATATACATACTACTGTTCTGGCAAAGTCTTAGATTGCAGAATCATCCTTTTTGTTTTTGTTCTGTGAATGAATTTATGAAGGTTTCTTGGTATTTTCTATTATATGTATGAATGAAGCACTTAATTCTAGGGTGAACATGATAGGAGTAAGGCTCCTAAATGTAACTATTTTTCCAGGATCTTAAATAACATTGTAAATTTTTAAAAATGACTTCAAACCCTGGCTGGTGTGGTTCAGTGTATTGAGCACTGGCCTGTGAACCAAAGGGCCGCTGGTTCTATTTCCAGTCAGGGCACATGCCTGGGTTGCTGGCCAGGTCCCCAGTGGGGGGTGCACAAGAGGCAACCACACATTGATGTTTCTCTCCCTCTGTTTCTCCCTCCCTTTCTCTAAAAATAAATAAATGAATTTTTTTTTAAAAAAAAGAAATAAAAATGACTTCAAAGTTTCCCTGGGAGGGGAGCAGAAACAGTAACTGGCAGAGTTTCTTTCTCATGTTTTTGTTTCATTAAGCGGGAAACGAGAAATAAAAGAAATGCTAAGAGAAATCACCCACTCATTTTATTGAATATCCCCCCTCCACCAATGGCATGTAATTGCTTCTTGAATAGTTCCAGTGTGTTGCTTTTAAAAATGTGGAGTTTATGTTTCTAAAAGCATTTTCCATATCTCTGTATGGGAAGGATATGAGATTATAACAAATTTACATTTGCTCTTTGGCTTAAAACATGTGCTCTGCACAAAACACCCTAACATAGATTGAAACAAATAACAGGTCCCAAATCAGTCAGAACTCAATCACTTTATCACTGCACCTTGCTGTTAGCTGCCATGGATCCTAGGCAATTTCTCTTAAGGGAGAAAACATTGGAGCTGTAAAACATAGGATTAATTACTTTAACCTACTTTTGTTTACAAATGTACAATTCCTGTGAATTCCATTGCTCCTGAAGAACATAACAGCATAATTTATTTCAGCCCACCCTCTGAGGTCCTGTCCCCATTACTGTACACTAGACCAAGAACTATTCCTGTCCTGATGATGGAATTTTCCTGGCAATTTTGGAATTGTTTCAAGGCCATATTAAGAGAGTTTTTCACTGATTACCACCACCCACAAAAAAAAAACAAACAACTTTTATTATTATTTCGGATTTTATACCAATAAGATCATATGAAACTCTACAATGGAAAGAAACCCTAGAATGTATACAGGCATAAACAGTTTTATTGTGCCTCACTTTAATATGTTCTTCAGATACTGCTTTTTTTTTTAAACCAATTGGAGGTGTGTGGCAACCCTGCATTAAGCAAATCTATTGATGCCATATTTCTAATAGTATTTGCTTTCTCTGTGTCTCTGTGTCATATTTTGGAAATTGTTGCAATATTTTAATTTTTTTCATTATTATTGTATTTGCTATGGTGATCTATGATCAGTGATCTTTCATGTTACTATTATAATTGTTTTTAGGCTCCATGAATGGCACCCATATAAAACCATGAACTCAGTTGATAAATGCATGTGAGATTTTACTACTACAGGTACTTACTGTTCCCCCATCTCTCTCCTTCTCTTCAGTCCTTCCTTTTCCCTGAGATACAATACTATCGAAATTATGCCAATTAGTAACTCTACCATGGCCTATAAGTGTTCAAGGGAAAGGAAGAGTTGTATGTCTCTCACTTTAAAGCAAAAACTAAAAATAATTTACCTTACTGAGGAAGGTATGTTGGAAGCTGAGATAGGGCAACAGCTAAACCTCTTGCACCAAATATTTAGCTAAGTTGTGAATGCAAAGGAAACATTCTTGAAGGATATTAAAAGTACTATTACAGATAACACACATGTAATAAGAGATAAAAACAATCTTATTGGCGATATGGAGAAAGTTTTAGTGGTCTGGATAGAAGATCAAACCAGAGACCACATTCTCACATGCATTTATCAACTGAGTTCATGGTTTTATATGGGTGCCATTCATGGAGCCAAATAAAATCCAGAGGAAGACCCTAACTCTCTTTAATTGTATTAAGGCTGAGAGAGATGAGAAAGGTGCAGAAGAAAAGTTTGAAGCTAGAAGAGGTTGATTCATAAAGTTAAAGGAAAGAATGGTTTCTTTCCTTAGAAGACTATAACATCAAAGTGCAAAGTTGAAGCAATACATGCTGATATAGAAGCTGTAGTCTGTTATCCAGAAGATCTAGCTAAGATAATTAAGGAAGATGGCTTCACTAAACAACATATTTTCAATGTATTAGAAACAGCCTTATATTATAAAAATGATACCACCTAGAAATTTTGTAACTAGAGAGAAGTCAGTTCCTGGCTTCAAGTCTTTAAAGCATAGGCTGACTGTCTTTTTAGGGCCTAATACAGCTGGTGACTTTAAGTTGAAGCCTCTCCTCATTTACAATCTTAAAAACTATAAGACCCTTAAGAATTATGCTAAATCTACTCTGTCTGTACTTTACAAATGGAACAACAAAGATTTGATGACAGCACATTTGTTTATAATACGGTTTATTGAATATTTTAAGCCCACGGATGAGACCTACTGCTCAGAAAAAATTTTCTTTCAAAATATTATTGCTCATTGGCAATGTACCCGGTCACCCAAGAGCTCTAGAAAATGGAGAAAAAGATGTCAGCAATGTAAGTGGGAGCTCATCCCACTTGCTTGTGCACCCAGCTGGGACCCCTAGCCGATCTTCTGAGGAATAGAGTGAACAGCCAACAGAATCCCAGTTGATACGAAGTTTGGAAGCCAAAGAGTGCATAGGACACTTAAAAATGGGTGCTAAGGAGACTTTGTAGACCTATGGGAAGGTCCATGGGCCATTAACCATAGACAAAGGTTGCCACGGGAGCATTGGAAGAGAGCCGGGTCAGTGGGAGCAAGCTAGCAGCTACATCCCCTACTGGAGCAGGGAAGTCTCAGACCCTCACCAGCAGAGACCTGGACACTTAAAATCATTGGAGGGATAAAAAGGCATTAAGTGACACAAAATTAACAGTGTACCCCAGCTGGGATAATACCATAAAAATTGGGGAGCTGGGTGAAACCCAGAGCTTAGAGAAGAGAGGGGCTGCAACTAGCTGTAACCTAGATAGGCTCTGGACCAGTCAGAGAGTTGAAATGTGTGAAAAGCCAGGTGCTTGTTAGGAGCAGAAAGTGGTACCTAAGGGGATTTTTCTCAAAAGATCATCTCAGCCACTGTGCAGGGACCTCATGTTCACAGGGGTCAGGCCAACAAAGAGGAAGGAGTGGGGGCACGATTTGGTCCCATCAGTGCAACTCAGGACCCAATCAAAAGGGTGCAAAATGAGGTGGATCATTGCTGTTGGTCAGGCACAAATTCACAGACTGGAAAAGGCAGACCACATAATGTTCTGAGACCGTGGGTTAGAAACTGGGCACCTGTGAATATTGTAGCCCAGTCTGAGCCCCCATTCTTGCAGAACCACAGGGAAGGGGGAAAAAAGAGGCCCAGACCCCTCTGTCAGCATGATCCATGAAGACCTGCAAAACCGGATTGGCAGGTTTAAAATCAATAGGAGGCTTTTTTTTTCCTTTTTATTCAAGAGTAAGACAGTAAGACCTGGAGCTGTGAGAAAACCAGAGACAGATCCAGAAAGAAATCAAAAGGGGAACACCAACAGATGAGACAAATTTCACTTTGCTCACCTTTAGAACTTGCATGTATTTTTTAAAATTTCTCATCTTTCTGCTTATTTAATTTTTTGTTTTTTGCATTTTGTTTGTTTTTATTGTTTGATTTTTAAAATTGTTCCCTTTCATATTGCATTTTATTTTTTCTCCTTTCACTTCAGTCATATTCCAAATAACACACAACTCTTAGTTTTTTTTTACTTTTTATTCTTTTTATTCAGATTATATATTTCTTATCATACTATTGTTATTCCAAATCCCACACAGCACCCTTCCCTGGTCTTAATCCATTTCGCCACCTTCCTGAGCTTTATTACCGTTGTGGTTAACTTTATTCTCTCTCACACTACTCCAAGCTTCTATCCCTGACTCTCACTTGTTCTCCTCCATCTAACCTCACATCAGCACACTTCTTTCTTAAGTCAGCTCACATTTTTTTCCCTCCTAATAAGAGTCTTAATTCTTTTTCACCTTTCATAAACAGTGGCTAGTTGAGTGAAATACCGTGGTTATTGCTGTACTTCTCCAAAGCATCTCCTATTTCTTCACCACTTATTTGTACTTTAAATCCCATGGAGTGCTCTCCCACTGCCTTACACCAATTTGCCTTCCCCTTGCCCCTGATCATTTGAGTAAGGAATTTTATTTCAATGTTTTCTCTCTCCCTTTTTCTTTCTTTCTTCGTTTTGTTCTTTTCCCTCTCTCTCAACCTGGGCTTTACTCCTTACTCTGATTAGGTTGCTTCCCCACTCTTCTCAAAATCATTTTTCTTTACTGTAAACATCTCATGTACACTTTTTGCTTTTCTACAATATTATTACTCCTATTCTACCTTCATTAAACTTTATTCAACTATCCTTGCTATCAACCTGCTGTAGTTTTCTGCAGTTTTGCTCCCACTGGTCCAATACTTTTTCAATTTTACTTCAAACCTCATAGTATACTCTTCCCTCTTACCCCATTTTTCCCATAACCGTTATTATGGGAAAACATATTGTATTTTACTTACATGGTAAATTTTGCTCTCTCCCTTTCTTCTCCTAGTTTCTATCCCAACTCTTATAAATTCTTCTCCATCTTACCACACATTTTCCTCTCTTTTAATCAGTCATATTCCCTTTGCCATCTCTTATCATACCTGCATTCTCTCTTCACCTTTGTTAATCTTAGTTCAATTGAGGATGAGATTGCTGATGTGGTAGGCAGTTATTTTTGCTGATGTAGGTCTGTTGGTCTGTTAATACTGTTTTGTTAACCAACACCTATACAACAGCATACAAGACAAGGTAGGAGTTGAGAATACTAGTAAACCTGCTGGAAAGGAGAACACACCAACAAAGGAGCCACCAACAAGAAAATCCCAAGTATAACAGGAGACCCCACACAAATGGAAGAAAGGGCAAACCTAGAGCATCCAGACAAGGAGATCAAAGAGACCACACCACTGACTCCCACAGAACTCCTTCATGGAAGTTCACCTTTCAAAGACAGCTGGCAAGGCCAGGCACCTGGAATCTCAGAAACAAACAAAAAGAGTCACTAAAAATGAGGAGACAAAGAAAGAACCCACAATCAAAAATAATGGAAGATTCCCCAATAAGAGAGCTAACTGAAATGGAGGCAAGTGAACTATCAGATATAGAATTCAAAAGAATGGTTATACGGATGCTCAAAGAACTCACTGAAAACTACAAGGAACTGAGTGGGAACTATGACAGTATGAAAAAGGAAATAGAAACTATAAACAAGAACCGGGAAGAAAAGAAGACTATAATATCTGAAATAAAAAATACACGAGACAGAATTAAAAGCAGGCTGGGGGAAGCAGGGGACTGATTAGCAAACTGAGAGACAAGATAGAAACTAATACCAAGGTAGAGCAGCTGTATGAAAAGCACTAAAAAAATGAAGATAGCTTAAGGGAACTGCAATACAACATAAAGCACAACAACATTTGAATAACAGCAATACCAGAAGGAGAAGAAAAAGAGGAGGGGATAGAAAACCTGTTTTGAAAAATAATTACAGAAAAATTCCCTAACCTGGAGAGAGGAAAAGTCACACAAGTTCAGGAAACACAGAGGGTCCCAATCAAGATGAAACCAAAGAGGCATACTCAAAGACACATCATAATTAAAATGCCAAGTTTTGAAGACAAAGAGAGAATCTTAAAGGCAGTAAGGGAGAAACAGGAGGTAATATACAAGAGAGCTCCAATAAGGCTAGTAGCTGACTTCTCAACAGAAGCTCTACAAGCCAGGAGGGAATGGCAAGAAATACTCAAAGCAATGAAAAGCAAAGGCCTGCAATCAAGAGTACTCTACGCAGCAAGGCTCTCAATTAAAAGGTCAAATAAGGAGTTTCCCAGCCAAAAGAAGGCTAAAAGAATGTACCTCCACCAAACCAGCACAGCAAGACAGGCTAAAGGTACTGCTTTAAGAAGGTAAAGAAAAAAAGTGCGAGAGAGAGGAACACAAGTGCAAAGGGAAAAAATGGCAATGAATAAATATATATCAATGATAACCTTAAATGTAAATGAATTAAATGCTCCAATCAAAAGACATAGAGTAGTTGAATGGATAAGACATCATGACCCACACATATGCTGCCTAGAAAAGACCCACCTCAGAAAAAAAAGACCTACAAAGACTGCAAGTGAAGGGTTGGAAAAAATATCCCAAGAAAACTAACAGGGAATAAAAAAGCCAGAGTAGTAATACTTATATCAGACATAAGAGATTTCAAAGAAAAAACCATAAGAAGAGACACAGAAGGAACCTTTATAATACTCAGTGGTAGAAATCATCAAAGTCATAAGCATTGTGAACATATATACACCCAACATAAGGGCACACAAATATATAAGGAAAATCCTGGAGGACTTGAAAAATGAGATAGATAACAACACACTTATTGTAGGGGATTTTAACACCCTGCTGTCAAAAATGGATAGATCATCCAAACAAAACATCAGCAAGGATATTGTGGAACTGAATGACAAATTAGATCAAATGCACTTAACTGGTATATATAGAACCTTTCATCCCAAAGAAGCAAAATACACATTCTTTTCAAATGCACATGGAACAGTTTCAAAGATAGACCACGTTATAGGACACAAAACAAGCCGCAACAAATTTAAGAAAATTGAAATTCTATCAAGTATTTTCTCGGAACACAAGGGCCTGAAACTAGAAAAAAACCTCAAGGAAAAAAAACTCAAAATCATTCAAATTCATGAGATTGTATAGCATGCTATTAAACAACGATTGAGTTAATAATGAGATCAAGGAAGAAATCAAAACGTTTCTGGAAACAAATGAAAATGAACATACAACAGTCCAAAACCTATGGGACACAGTGAATGCAGTCCTAGTTCATAGCAATTCAGGCCCACATAAAAAAGTTAGAAACATTTCAAATAAACAACCTAACCTTACATCTACAAGAACTGGAGGAACAACAATCAAGTCCTAGAGCTAATAGAAGGAAAGAAATCACCAAGATCAGAGCAGAACTAAATGACATAGAGGCTAAAAGAACAATTCAAAGGATCAATATATCCTGGTGCTGGTTCTTAGAAAAGATAAACAAAATCAACAAAGTCTTTAGCCAGACTCATCAAGCAAAAAGACAAAGGACCCAAAATAATAAAATCAGAAATGAAAGAGGAGAGATTACACTGACACCATAGAACCACAAAGGATGTAAGGAATTACTATGAACAACTATAGCCAAGAAAATTGAAAATCTGGGGGGAAAGGATAAATTTCTAGAAAAATATAATCTTCCAAAACTGAATCAAGAAGATGAAGAAAACCTGAACAGAGCAATAACAGCTAGTGAAATGGAAGCAGTCATAAGAAAACGTCCAGCATACAATCACTCTGGACTGGACAGCTTCACAGGGGAATTTTACAAAACATTTAAGGATGACTTCTATCCTTTTCAGAATATTACAAAAAGACCAAGTAGAGGGAACAGTTCCAAACACTTTTTTTTCAAGCCAGAATTATCCTAATCCCAAAACTAGGTAAAGACACAACAAAGAAAGAAAACTACAGGTTAATATCACTGAAGAACAGAGGTGCTAAGTCCTCAACAAAATATTAGCAAACCAGACCCGGCAATACATTATAAAGATCATCCACCATGATCAAGTGGGATTTATTCTAGGGATGCAAGGATGGTAAAATATTCGCAAGCCAATAAATATAATACATCACATAAACAAAATGAAAGACAAAAGTCACATGATCATATCAATACATGCAGAAAAAAGCATTTGATAATGTACACCACACAGTTATGAAAAAATATTCAGCCAAGTGGGAGTAGACCAAGCATACCTCAACATAGTAAAGGCTATATACGCGAAATCTACAGCCAACATCGCACTCAATGGGCAAAAACTAAAAGCTTTCCCTCTAAGATCACGAAAAAGACAAGGGTGTCTGCTTTCACCACTTCTACTCAACATAATATTGGAAGTTCTAGCCACTGTGACCAAACAAGAAAAATAAATAAAAGGCATCCAGATCGGAAATGAGAATGTAAAACTGTTATTGTTTGCAGGTGACATGATTGTGTACATAGAAAACCCTGTAGACTCCAAAAATTCCTCAACTTAATTAGTGACTTTGGAAAAATATCAGCACACAAAGTCAATATTCAAAATTTGAAGGCAGTTTTGTACACCGACAATGAAATATCAGAAACAGAAATCAGGAAAAAAATCCCATTTCCTATAACAACAAGAAAAATATAGTTCCTAGGAAGAAACATAACCAAGGAAGTAAAAGACCTGACTCAGAAAACTACAAAACACTGAAGAAAGAAATTAAGGAAGACGCAAATAAATGGAAACATATACTGTGTTCATGGATTTGAAGAATTAACATTATCAAAATGTCCATACTACCCTAAGCAATTTATAGATTCAACACAATCTGTATTGAAATACCAATGACATATTTCATGGATATAAAACAAACATTTCAAAAATACATATGGAACCATGAATGACCCTGACTAGAAGGAACAAAGAGGGATAAGAATACCTGATAAAAAACTATAATACAAGGTCAGTGGAATCAAAACAGTCTGGTACTGACATAAGAACAGACACATAGATCAATGGAACAGCATAGAGACCCCATAAATAAACCCATGTCTCTGTGGTCAATTAATATTTGGCAAAGAGGGTAGAGGCATAAAATGGAGTAAAAATATCCTTTTCAACAAATGTTGTTGGGAGATCTGGAGAGCTATACGTAAAAACATGAAACCCTACCACCAAATTATAGCATATACAAAAATAAACTCAAGAGGGATAAAAGACTCAAATATAATTCGTGACACCACAAAAGCCTTCGGGGAAAACATAGTCAGGAAAATCTCAGATATTCCATACAGCAATGTTTTCACTGATGTATCCCCTAGAGCAAGGGATGTAAAGGAAAAAAATAAACAAATGGGAGTATATTAAAATAAAAAGCTTCTGCATAGCTAAAGAAAATATCAGAAAAATTAAAAGGGATCCAACTATATGGGAAAATATATTTGTCAATGATACCTTGGACAAGGGTTTAACCTGCAAAATATATAAAGAACCCATATAACTCCACTCCAGGAAGACAAACAACCCAATTAAAAAATGGGTAAAGGACCTGAACAAGACACTTCTCCAAGGAGGACATACACAGAGCCCAGAGACATATGGAAGGATGCTCAGCATCATTAGCCATAAGAGAGATGCAAATTAAAACCACAATGAGATTCCACTTCACACAGGTGAGAATGGCCATCATAACCAAATCAACAAACAAGTGCTGTTGAGGATGTGGAGAAAAGAGAACCTTAGTATACTGTTGGTGGGAATGCAGACTGGTGCAGCCACTGTAGAAAACAGTATGGAATTACCTCAGAAAACTAAAAATGGAGCTGCCTTTTGACCTGGCAATTCCACTGCTGGGATTATACCCTAATAATCCTGAAACAGCAATTCAAGAGAACCTATGCATCCCAATGTTCATAGCAGGAAAATTTACAATAGCCAAGAATTGGAAGCAACCTGAGTGCCCAACAGTAAATGAGTGGATCAAAAACCTTTGGTACATTTACACAATGGAATCCTACATAGCAGAAAGGAAGAAGAAACTCCTACCCTTCGCAACGACATGGATGGAATTGGAGAGCATTATGCTAAGTGAAATAAGCCAGATGGTGAAAGACGGATACCATATGATCTCACCTGTAAGTGGAACATAATCAACAAAATAATTAAGCAAGCAAAATATAACCATTAACATTGAAAGAATAAACAAACTGACAGTA
>PVJD01013095.1:0-36006 GCA_004026545.1 Mormoops blainvillei | reverse complement strand
CAGCTCAGTGCATGTTTGCTGCCCTAAAAGCAGGCAAAATTCAGGTACTTGTAGAGCCCTTTATATGTTTAAGACATTTTGTTGCTTTACTAGTAAAATTTACAGCATTTTCTCTCAAGTTTTTTTAATATGCACTAATGATGGTTGAGAATAATATTTACTGCCAGCTACAGAATAAATTATATTTTAATGAAAGAAAACAGTATGGCAAAACACTTAGTAGCTAGCTTTCTTTCATATATAATGCATATGGCACATTAAAATCATCTTTAAATAACTTCATGTTGAATTTAAATGGTGCCTGGGCAGATAAATCGTTCCTTCGGAGGAAAACTCTACAGTGTAAGAAAAAGTATCAAGCTTCTCGTGCTCACATGCAACCTGCCCCACGGTAGAAGTCCTCAAAGCCATTCAGACCCAAGCTTGGCTTCGGGGTCAGTCGGGGTCCCTTGTCACGGGTGCTCTCGAGCAGCCCGCGAGTTTTGCAAGTGCGCTGACCAGGCTGTCCACGGGGAAGACCACTGCCAAAAACATCTGGGCAGCTCGTTCCTTCCCAGGCCGAGCTGTGCGCCCATCTCTGTCCTTAGAGTCTCACTTCAGTGGGGACCAACAAGTCACTCTAGGTAAGCGACTCCAGGCGTCCCTCGTGGAATTTTTAAATTCAGAGCTTCCGTGCCTTTTTTAATCATGGATTCCTAAAACTATCATTCTGTCTCTCCTTCCACTGGGAACACCTGTCATTGGCTAGGGCCAGAGCCAGCATTTGTAAGAAACAGGCCAACCTTACGTCGGGGAAAGCCATGAGGGTTAGACCACTGGATGCTATCCCGGCTTCTGCACAGAAAAACGAAATGCTGATTTCTGTGTGTGTTGTGAATATACTATTTAGAGTGTTGAGATTTCAGCAGAAGAGAGCTGGTATGAACTTCCGCTTGTGTTTCCTCACTAATAAGAATGGTAGTACAGAAAACACAGGCGGCAGCTATCCCCAGCTCCCCAGGGGGAAAAAAACAAAAACAACAACCCGGGATGGCTTAGGAATATATTGTGCCATTTTAAAGCCACGTGTCCACCCCTAGTCCTCTCCCATGCACTGTTTTGCTGAACAGCCTTGGAGCTCAGCAGTGGGGAGCGGACAGCCAAGGCAGCTGGGCCTGCAGGGAACTAAAGATCAGAGAGGAGACGGTTATTCCGAGTTTATCTCAGTTATGCCACACACATACGTAGATTCTTAAGAATGAGCGGCCTTCTCGGGTGGGCAGGTGATCGGAGGAGGCATGTCAGCCTTATCTGTTGATCAGTGGCGTTTGCAATAATAGCCCCACCCTGACGACGAAGCACAGCCCTTGCCCACAGAACAGGGCTCCCCACGGCCCCCGTGCCGGTAAGCAGCACGCGTGCGAAGCGCCGAGAAACGTGCGCGAGACCGGACTGGGATGGTCCCGCCCCTCACCAGCCCCCTCTCTCCTTCCCCGCCCGCGCCGGCGCGCAGAGCAAGCTGTCGGACCTGGAGGTGCTGGCCCTGCTGGTGGCCGCGCTGAGCCACGACCTGGACCACCGCGGCGTGAACAACTCCTTCATCAAGCGGTGAGGCGCCCCGGCCCCGCGGCCGGACTTCTCCACTGTCGGGCGGCCTTTCTCACAGCGAGGGCCGCAGCGCGCTGCCCGGGACCGGCCCGCCGTGGGCCAAGGCCCTGCGACGTGCCCTGGTTTTATTTAAGGGAAATGGGAAAAGTAATGGGAGCCTAGCGCTCTGCTGATAACGTTTCTGGCCTGAAGTTAAACATATTTCTATCGAGAACTTTATTTCATGAGGTAATTCCCAAGAGTTTTGCATTAGGTTGAACTTAAGAACTTCATAGAAAATGATACGGACTAGCTCAGAAAAGGTAAAATTTCATCCTAATGGGAAAGACGGTGCTTAGCTCGACCCCGGGTGCTCAGTAAGCCCTCCAAAGAAGGGGCTTTGGTCTGACCGTGGTGAAGGTGCCACATGCAGCGCCGTGTCGGGGACTTCGGGCTCCGCGGCCAGACTTGGGTTCAAATCCTCCCTCCCACACGCGCCTGGGTGACTGTGGGCGAGGGTGTGCATTTCTCTGCACCTCACTTTCCCGATTTTACAGGGGCGGTGATAGTCTCACAGGGTTAGCGCGGGTTTCAAGGGCTAACATGCACCAACACCAGGTGGAATGGTTGGCATGTACTTAAGTGTCGAATAAATCTTAGCAGTAGAGGCGGGGCGGTCCCCATCGTCAGCAACCTGCTTTTTGGCTGATTTTGAGAGTAAGATGCTAACAGTTCAGACAAGAATTTCAGACTCCCCTGTGGACCTTACTTAAGTGACATGTGCAGTGACGAATGAGATGTAAAGATGACATTACTTTTCATCGGATTTTTCAGCCACTGTGACATTTTTATTTCCCTGCAGCAACTTAGTTGAAAAGCCCACATTTTAATGGGAAAAAATTTCTTGGTGCTGAACATTTTTTTTAAGTGTGCAAGTGATTCCACTAATGGGTAGATCTCTTACAGAAATTCCAGATGTCTGATATCTTGAGGGAATTTCAGAAAGCTCTCTAATCACACTGCCTTTATCTAAATAAATAGAAAACTTCATGTAAAAGGGATTGTCATGGTGTAGCCGCTGCGTCCTCTGCTGACCTTTGATGGAAAAAGATAGCAAGCCCTGCCAGAGCGTCAGAGGTGGGCCGTCTCCTCTTTAAAATTTCACATTTTGGTGAACTGACTCGGTCCTTTCTGTCATGTGATCGCGGTCCTGAGCCTCTCGCTATGACAGGGAACAGGGATGTGGCCAGACGGACAGTCGAGCGCAGCTGGGAGATCTCACAGCTAAAGGCCACATTGTCAGTGTGCAGATCAGACTCCATGCTGCCCCACTGGAGAGGGAAAACACGCGGCTATTTTTTCCTTTGTTTATTTAAAAATAACTACCCGGAAAAACATCTGGAGAAACGTCATCTCCTCTTAAAAAAAAAAAAAAGAAAGTCCTGGGAAAAGTCACAGGGGGCAGCATCTTGTTTTCACACACACCACAAAGCCGACTTCCCCCAGGTCATGGCAACTTTTGTTAAAAAGGAAAGAAGTGTCAGAGATTTTTGTTTCTTTCTACCTCCCTGTGGTTTGAGCAGAGGGAACTGAGGTGTTTCCAGGGCTGGGCCTTTTTTCTCTCCTTAGTAGGAAAGGGGTGATCACTCTCTCAGGAAGACACGAGGGCCACGACCATTCCCACAGGAAAGACCCACTTCCGGGTGGGCTGCTGTGTCCTCGCCTCCGCAGACATTCAAACACTGTACAAAAAAACCCAACATGATGGGCAAAGGCACAGAAATACAAGGAACGCACCAGAAAGAGAAAAAGACCTCACGTGGCAGCAAAGTTAGAAACTGAACGTCCCCTGCCATTTGTTCTTCCTGATCGTCACTTCTAAAAATGAATTCGAAGTAGACGTTCTTGTTTGGATTCCCTGTTGGATGCAGCGATTCCTCCCCGTTTTAGGGAGCCTGCCCCTGAGGAGGGCTGCGGTACGCTGGGGGGCTTCATGCTGCCTCCCACACAGTGGGCGAAGGACGGGGGATCTCATGTGGACAGTGAATTATTTTAAAAGCAGGCGGCTCTTGGAACCATGGCGGCAGACGCACCGACGTCCACCAAAGAAAGCACGTGGCGATGCGTGGCTTGCGTGGAGAAATGGGAGGCCCGCAGTCAAAGTCAGAAGACAGTTGTCGACCCATCACTCTAGTTAGAGTCAAGTTTGGTGTTTCATGAAATGTTACAGTGAAATTACCGTGCATGTCAGGCAGATGGATAAGGACCAGTGATGAGGGCCTGGTGGCCCTTTGCTAGGCAGACAGAGAGCTATGCCTGGTGGTCCCTGCCACCCAAGGGTTTCACAGTCTCATGACACAGTTGCAATCAATGCAAGAAGGCAGCTGGTGAGTTCTGAGCTATTTGACAGCATCGGCTACAACCCGTCCGCAGAGCAGGAGATTGGTCAGGACCAGTGGGGTCTGTCTCCACGGTGCATAGAGGAAGCGAGACCCCACAGGGTCTTAGAAAGTGGGGAGCACTTGAGGGGAGAATGGATGAAGACATCCCAGAAAGGCCAGGAGGCGGACCTTCCCATGGGCCACGCTGCTGGCTCGCAGACTAGGAGTGGAAGCAGGAGAGGACAGGTAGAAGGTGCACACCCCGGGAGGGGGAGCCCTGAAGGTCAGCAGTGCGTTTCTGCTGTGGAGCGCATCCCGGCGGGTGTGCAGGTGAGCGTGCAGGTGGGCACGCAGGTGAGCGTGCTCTGGGGAGAGCCCTGAGAAGGAGGGAGGAAGGGGAGAGGAGCTTGGCGGTAAGGAGCAAATAATAAACAGAGTGGTATCCGAAGAGGTAAAATGATCAGATGGATTTTTTTTCCCAAGGTTAAAGACTCAGTGAAATCAGGATAAAATTTCAGACATGTATTTGTGCTGCAGGACCAGCCTGCCCCAGGGCCTTGTCGGCTCTCTACCTGGTACAGCGACAGGAATGAGCTAGAACCGCGGGCTGGCATGGGCCACCACGTCAGCAGGCTCCAGAGACACACAGGGTAGCACAGGCACTGCAGAGGCTGCTTCAGGGGTGGGTGAGGCCTTCCCAGCGGAGGCTGGAGGGCTCAAGGGACAGCAGGGCTTGATACAGAGGGCACGTGAGCCCCATCGGCCTGATGCCAGCAGCAGGTCACAGTCATAAGAATAGAAGCGAGCCTTGTCACAGCCCTTATCGTGTGCGTGGGCCCCCTTCTGAGGGCGGTATAGAGCGGAGCTGGGTGGGTCCTTAGACCCACAGGCAGGGCCTCGGATGGGGCTGGCGGCTGAGGGCCCTCTCGTGTCAGGTGTCTGGGAGCAGGCGTGGACCCTGCCCTCCTCTGGCCACGTGACTGCTCCTCCGTGAGCTGGGACCAGGATGAAAGGGCGTCGATGAAGCGGGTGTTCCAGCAGCTCTTGGCACACAGTAGGTGCTCTGCAAGTCTTAGCTATTTCACGGGAGCACCTTTGAGGAGAGAGAGGAGTTGAGGACCCTGCCTTGTCCCATGGTGGATGGGAGGGGGACAAAGACCCCGTGCCTGGGCGCTTGGAAGCTCTGGACCACAGAAGAGAGCATGTCCCTCAAGTCCAGGAGACCAAAGAGCCAAGGTCAAAGAATCGGAGTCAGAGGCCACATGACTCATCAGCTCCAAGGCCTCTGTCATCACAATGGATCCCAGTGGCAGGAGCATGGGGTGGGGGGCGACAGCGGGTTCCCTCACAGCTCTCCATCCTCTGTCGTTGCCGGGGCTTGGCGTTCCCAGAACGCTGGGCAGGCTTCGGCACGGGTGCCCTAAGGCCGGTCTCAGAGGTGGTTTCAAGCCCTGGCTGTGCCGTTGATACTGACCTTGGGCAAGATGGTGCCTCTGACCCTTTGGTCGTCTTGAAAAGCAAAGGCTGAGATGCCAGTGTCAGCGAGGCTGGCCCGGGCCATCCCGCAGGACCCAGGGACAAGGGCTGATGTGCCTGTGGCTTGTTTGGGCCTGAGATCCCAGGGGTGGGAATGCCGCTCCTCACACCACAGAGGGTGAAGCAGGGAGGAGGGAAGAGCGACCCAGCCAAGCACGTGCGCCCCAAGCGGGCAACAGTGCTTTTGAAAAATCGTACGAAATGAGACAGCAAGGCCACTAAGCTCCCAGGCCCTGCTGGCCAAGGTGACTGCCACACTCCAGGCTGCAGAGGCACGAGCAGGGACCCTGTGAGCAGCAGCTGCACGGGCAGAGCCCTGAGGGCAGAGCGAGTGCCCAGCACCTTCTGAGGGCTTCTGCACAGCAGCTCCTGGGGCAGTGCGTATAGTCGGAGGTGGGACGGCAGGGTGCGACCTGCCCCTGGGTGAGAATGGTGGGCGTCACCGGGAGCACAGTCGGAGCCAAGTGAAGAGGTTCACAGGCTCACAGGTGACGGGGTGAGAGAAACAGCTGCACCTGGCGGGATAAGACGGTACTAAACTAGCTCTCTAGGTCCGGGAGTTCCTTATGCAAACGGAAGGGACAGACTCTGGGAGGGTGTCCTTGTGCAGGTGAAGGAGAGGGGAGGTTGCAGCGGACACGTTGGGGTTGACTTTTTAGCATGTGAGGTCAGCGTGATGAGAAAATGCTGTCACAAGGCAGGATTCAAAAGGGACGTCCGGTTCTGTTGCCCGAGGCCCTCGGCCACCATAGGCTGCCCCCTGGGTCCCCCCGCCTCCTCCCTGGCTTGGATGCCGTCGGCACACTGGCGTGCTCCCGAGTTCAGGCATTTATACGCACCTTTACTCAGTCAGACGTCTTTCCTTTTCCCCCAAAGCACCTGGGTCCCCCATGGAGACCTGGCCTCCCTCCCTTGCCTTTCATCACTGACCCCTAGCTGGGTCCACCTCAGGTGGCAGGGGTGCGGGGGTGCCTGACTTTCAGCCTATTTCATAGGAAAGGCCAGTGTGGACATTTGTTTCCGATTCTGAACTCACTGTAGTCTTGAAACTGAAAACTGTTATTGGGACAAGTATTTCAGAGATGGTTTCCACGTCTAGAGAAATTAGCACCTTGCCCTTATCCGAATCCCTAGGGTCGGTGGGACCGTTCCCCCTCTGAACTGGCATTTGAAAACAGTGTGACTCTTTATACTTAGTCCCCAGAGGCGACCTCCCTGTAGTCTCAGCGAAAGGGCAGAGAATGGTTGGCTTCATGAGTGTTGTGAAGTAGCCCCTTTTTCAGTGAACCAGTAAGGAGGCGTCGACCCCTGGCAGAGCGTGGGACTGAGCCGCTCTCTCTGCGTTTCCCCCGGCCCGCCCTGCAGAAGCGAGCACCCGCTGGCGCAGCTGTACTGCCACTCCACCTTGGAGCACCACCACTTCGACCAGTGCCTGATGGTCCTCAACAGCCCGGTGAGCGCCTGCGGCCGCGCGGGGGGCGGGGGCGGAGGGCCGAGCTGTCCGAATTCCCTTGTATTTTTAATCCTGGGTTCGTATCCATGATCGTCATTCTTGAGCGTCATCATTACTCCTGGTGGGCGAGGAGGGCGGCACCGGCCCCTGAGGACCCCACGGCCTCGCCCCTTCGGGACGCCAAATGGAATGGGGCTGCCGCGAAGGGAGGCTTGGCACCGCGCCTCCACGTGGTTTCTCCAAATTATTCCCAACTGGAAACAAGCAACGGGTGTTTGATGGCTCTCAGCAAATTCTGTTTGTTTGGTTTTTTGGCAGAGGAAGTGGCTGATACAGCTCTCATGTGCCTTTTCCTCCTGTTACTGAAACCTCTGACCACAAACATAGTGTTAAGAAATAAAGCCATTCGTGCTGTGCTAGACATATTTATGTTGAAGAGAATGAGATTAAGATCACAGACACCAGCATGTTACAATGGTTGCTTTTGACTAGTTAACGCTGTATTTTCTCCTCCCGGCTTGGTCAGTACTTTCGTTGTCTTTCATGCGCTCGTGCGGCCACTGTAACGAGAAAACGTGAGCTGTAACCACTGCGGTCGACCGCCCAGTGCACGGAAAGCAGCATTAAAGCAGTTCTCTCCGCCTCTTCACGCCATGCCGCACCCTGCTTTGCCCCGAGTCCTGGAGGAAGAAGCTTTAGGGTGGCCTGTGACTTTCCCGGTCACCTTCTCTAGCTACTTTAGGTCTCCACGTATGGCATATGATTCTCAGGTTAGACAGCCCCGTGCCCAGCCCATGTCCGAGTCCAGACCTTGACCTTGACTTAGTCCCAGGCTCTCCTCTTCCTGCCTGCTGGCTTCTTTCCCCCCTGCCCGTGTGCCTAACACTTCCACACCCCCAGACCCCCAGACTGGGAGGACAGAAGGGAGACGAGGGAAGGAGAGAGGCAAGAACAGTCTCCACAGACTGGCCCTGCCGTGGGTGCCCATTCCTGGTGCCTGGTGGGTGCTGAGACCAAGCTCTGTTGTAGTGGGCGATTTCCCGGCCGAGCACCCGCACTGGGCGCTTCTCCACGGGATGCCCCTCGTGTGAGTGACCAGCTCTGCCCCACTGGCCACCGTTTGGCCCCTTGCTCACCTCCAGGAAATCCAACCATTCACTGTCAGCTCCTTCCTGTTCGGGTCCTTTCGTCCTCTTTGTGGTCCCCTTGGAGAGACAGGACTAAAGCCAACCCTGTGCCGCCCAAACTCAAGGACGTGCCATCCCACAGGGTAGTGACCTCTTCGCTGCAGTCGGATTTTCTAAACTGGAGTCAGACCCAGTCCTGAGGCCCGCGGGGCCTCCTGCCCCCTCACTGGAGGTGAAGGGACACAGTGTCCCCTCTCCCTCAGCCCTGGTGTGCATGAGGGGTTAGGGGTTATGCACCCAGTCTGGCGACCCCTTCATAAATCCCGCGGGGGGCCTAGCACAACGCAAGACTGTCTCACGTGAATTCGTTAAGCGGGGACGATGTCTGCGCTATGTACGCGCGGTCTCCTGGGTAACGCGCCAGAATCAGGGCAGCAGCATTTTGACCTTCAGCAGGAAAGGCGATGCCATGCGCTTGGCTCCTGCCGGAGCGGCCCTGGCTGTTTCATCTGAGGACCCAGAGGGCGCACGGCAGGGCTCTCAGGGGACCCTGGCTTTGCTCTGCTTTGGGCTCCGGGGAGGTCACAACCCTCGTCTTGGTAGTTCAGTTCCACGGGCACTGTGTCTGGGCCCCGGCCCCCGGCCTTTCCACTCACTCATTTGTCTGCGTCTTTACTGTCCTTGGGGGCGGCCTATGGAGGCAGCCCAGGTCTGCGTCACCCCCTGGTGGGGCCCCTCGTGGCCCGGTTTATGCTCCGGTTACACAGCTGCGTGGCCTTGGGATGGTTTGCCCAACACTGTTCCCCCAGGAACTGTGTTACTGTCGGTGTGCAGCTTTCAGAACTGAGACTGTTCCGGAATGTATGTGGCATGCTATATTATGTGACATGTTATAGTGGAAGCACCTGTACTTTCCTTGCAGTTTGCTATCTGTATGCTCCACTGAAACTTTCATTTTAATATCCTCTTCAGTTTTTAAAAAGAAAATATGCCAGCCTCTCCTAAAAGTCATATTTAACAGTATTCCTCTAGTAGCTAATTCTGGTATTAGAGAACATAACTTATGCAATGTTTACATTGTTACTTAAAAAGACATAGAAGGAATCTGGTGGTATGTTTGGCTGACCTCAAATTATAAGACCTGTCTACGTATTCTGTCTTTTGAAGCACTGATATACAGGAATTTACAGCCTTTGCTTTGGGAAGGGAAGGTGAAAATATAACACCAAAAGACATTTGCTTTTCTCCTTGAAATGGTTTTATCTTATAGTAAATAAACATGTAAGAAGATATTTTCTGAACAGTTTTCTGTTTGGCCTAGGCTCTAAAATGATTTAATGTTTAAAAGTAATGTTTATGGCTGTAAGCACAGATGCATCGGCCAGATACAGGCCCAACGTTGGCACGTCGTCATCCGCCCCGGGGAGGTTCGGCCCGCCCAGCCCGCTGCTCTCCGAACAGCCCCTGCCTCCCGGCCCGGGCCTGAGCCCCTGCTCTCAGTCCTGGCATTTAGAAAGCACGTCTGCCTGCACAGGCAGGTGTTGAGTTTATTCTGAGCACCCAAGGTGTGTTTTACTTCATTCAAGATTAGAAATACACTTTAAATTATAGGCAAGAACTACACAATGGTTATGTGGTGAAAACATGGATTAGCCTCCTTTTAAGTATTCGGGTGGGTGTTTGAAGCCGCGCTTGCTCTGAGCCCGCAAGCCCCCCACTGGCTCTTGCCCTTGGACCACCGTATGGGCACGTTTCCAAGGAATGCACACTGCTCTTGATATTAAGTTAACACTATATAAAGGTGTACCAAAACGTTATTGGATTTATTACAAAAGCCACACAGAAATAATTTTTTAGTAGTCAGTCGTTTAAAAGTTTCACCGCTCCGTTCTTCATTAATGGCTTTGGTTTTTCAAAGTTTCACCTTCCTTTAGACTAGCCATGAAGCCTCCTTAGGCTCTGTCGTTAGCGCGCACGCCTGGACCACGGCCTCAGGTGTGTAGTAGTTGGCAAACACACCTGTGTAGGAGATGCACCGTTATAAAGGCCTTTTTCTTACAGGACAGGCGGGGGAGCAAAGAGAAGCCTCATTTCAAGGCACTCACTGTAAGCAAGCAGGCGTCCTCCACCCACGGAGCTCAGGGTCCTGGGCACGTATTTGGTCTGCGACATTTTCTGTTGCGCCTGCGTGGGCAGCCCCTCCCAGGAGGGTGCTAACACTCACTTTCTTTCTTCCTAAAGGGCAATCAGATTCTCAGTGGCCTGTCCATCGAAGAGTATAAGACCACGTTGAAAATAATCAAGCAAGCGATTTTAGCCACAGACCTCGCCCTGTACATTAAGTAAGTTTCGAGAACCGCCCTGAGGTAAGTGGACCTTGGGAGAGCTTGCATTGTTTCAGACAGTTCGAGTCCACCCTGGGAAAAGCTTAGATGTCAAGGACGAGTGTCCTGGCAAAGCTGTCCATGAGACTGCGGATCACTTTTTAGAGGAAGAAACGTAGGCCTTTGAAGTTACTGATCTGAAATTTAGCGCGTGCATTTGAGTGTGACCTGTGTGCTCGGTCGCAGGTGCTCTCCCTGCAGCGTGAGGCCAGGAGGGGAGCGCAGACAAGCTCATGGGGTTTCCCTGGAACCCACGATCCGTCTCCCTCCAGACAGGAGTCACAGCTGCACGTTTAGCCACTTATGAGAAGTAAAACCCCACAGAGCAGACACCCAGGAGCACACACCAGACCCCACTGTTGCACATCAAAAGGTCACTGCGTCCGAAAGTCCCTGCTGCATCTGCAAACTGGAGAGCATTTTAGAGTCAACTAGGGTGACAAAAAATTGAGTAAATTTCAGTTGATTCGAAATGGTTGCCAAATAAAGATGATCGAATTAATGAGAATCTGAAAAATACCTGAAACCACAAAGCCATCCCGACCTTTCCAGGCCACGTGGACCTCTCCTCCGAATCCTCCTGAAACCTGCATTGCAGTTTGGGTTCTCAGTCGCATACGGTCCTTTTTTTTTTTTTTTTTTTTGGTGTGTCTGGCATCTCTGACTTCCCGAGATGCCAGCACTGCTGGGCACGTGGGAGAAACACAGAGGACAGCGAATGAGCGTGCGTTTCTACTGTCCTTGGCCTCCCTCTGCCTCAGAAGCATGCCGCAATGCTAGATGGACACAGAGCAATCTTCATGACCTTTTTCTTCGCCTACATCATGACATATATGACTTACCTGAAATTAAGCTGTGACCACATAGATCTTCTTATGCCGTACATTTAAAACTTCGTAAATCAGTCTCAGCACCACATTTTTAATTCATATTGTTTCATTTATTTGAAATCATAGTTAAGAACTGAGATTTCCATGATTTGCGACCCGTACTAGGAGAGGTTAAATGTTTCACCCAACGAAAATTGTAGAAGGAGGAACAGTGAGGTATTAATGATTTTTAAATGATGACTTTTATGTTGGGTTCTAAGATGGGTAAAAACCATTAGAGGTGTTTTTCCCCAAAACTGAGTCTATGATCCTTTGTAGACCAAAGGGATAAGGTAAGAGCCTAGAGACTCCTCCTAACTAGCAAATATTTCTCTTTTCTTTCAAGGAGGCGAGGAGAATTTTTTGAACTTATAAGAAAAAAACAGTTCAATTTTGAAGACCCTCACCAAAAGGAGCTGTTTTTGTAAGTAATGCATTTGCAAATTCAAGCAAATAAGCCATTCCTCTGTTCTAGAAGGAATGGTAAAACACTGTAGAGCCTCAGCACCCAGCTTCAGGGTTCCCGTGCTGGTATCCCCAGTTCTTTGGACTGAAAGAGGCACAGAGAGCACCCTAAGGGCCGTGGGTGTAGGAGGCTGGCTGTGAGGGCCCACTGCCCTCAGAGCAGCATTGGCGGAGTCGCATGGCCAAGACTGGGCACGCCCGGCATGTTCTCCCTCCCCCACATCCCTGCGTCCTCCCGCGCTGCGCCATCCAACCCCTCGCTGTTACCTTGACAGCCTTCGCGGGGCTAGGCCTGGATCAGTAAGAAAGAGCAAAGAGGCAATAACACGACATGGCAATGCGAGGGACAGTGCATTCCTTGAGATATTGTCGCTGTTTAGCACGAAGATGCGCATAACGAGGCGGCAGCGCCCAGACACCCGCCCAGACGCCCAGCGTCTGTTCTAAGGCCACGCCGCACACAACAGCCTCGGTGTGGGTTTCGGAGCAGGGCCTTAGGGAAGTATAGACACGCCGCTCTGCTCGGCGGGCTCCAGCCAGCTTTTCTCACTAACAAAAAGGTAACCCAACCGCAGCGCCAAGCTCGGGGCGCAGTGTAAGCTGCCCATCCCTCCCCCCGGGACCACAAAGATTCGTGTTCTCTTGCTGTCACCTCTCGCACGCCTCACTTTGCAGACGGGAGTTTAGCGCACAGAGGGGCAGTGAGTTCTGGGTGGGGGGCGGCTGATATGGCAAGTACTTCCCAAATCCTTCGTGAAGGTGGGTGCACACTGTGACTGAACTGTCTCTGGGGCACGTGGTTCTCTCAGGAGCCTCGGTGTGAGAGGTGGGAAGTGGCAGATGTCCATTTTCTTTGTGGCCATGCTTCCTTAGGGAGAAGGGGCTTTCAGGCTAGGCTTCCCCCCAGGGACCAGGGACACAGTCTTTTCCCCGAGTGTCCCCACAGCACAGCAAGGGCCTTCTTGCCGCCCCTTCAAACAGACTAAAAGGATGAAATGGCAGGTGTTTGGATCACATATGGAAAACAGTGCGCTAAAGACGGCACCACGTTCATGCCATAGTCGCAGTACTGCGATCTGGGGTGCCGGTTGCAGCCCCAAGGCAATGGGGTCTCTTCACTGAGAGCGCTGTCCCCTGGCTTCTCCAGCAAATGCTGTTTCATGATTCCAAGTCCCTGCATGTGTGAGGGTGTCAGGATGGCCACCCTCGTTCTTGCTGTCCCAGGACTTTTATCATCGGGACATGTTACCGTTTAATGGTTATTTACTAGTAATCGATGTGTGTTGGCTTTCCTTTGCCATCTAGGACTAAAGGAGGTGGTGTGAGGGCAGGTTCCAGTAGTTCACTGAGTGGTTAAAGCGGTGACCCTCCACTGTCACCGCCTCAGCCACATTTCTGTACAAGTTCTGTTTCTGTTTCTTTAGTCTTTATAAACTACCCTCCCTGGGGGCTAGAGGGCTTTAACTCATCTTTTTTACTAGTAACTATTTCCTGAAGGTGATATTCCCACCAGAGTAATCGGGGCTGTGGGGCTTCTGTCTCCCCAAATAGGGCAATGCTGATGACCGCGTGCGACCTCTCTGCCATCACGAAGCCCTGGCCCATCCAGCAGCGGGTAGGTCACTCCGGGCCGGTAAATACGCTCGTCACAAAGTCAAAGTCACAATGAGAAAAGTCTTTACTCTCTGAGGCAGCCTCTGAAGTATTTGTGGAACTCACTGTCTAATTTTTGAGTAGCATCAAAAGTAAATAACTGGACATAAACAAATTTTCTTTTGTAGGAGATTCATTAGCACTTAATAATATTTGTAACATATATTAAAAAAGAGAACATCTATATTAACACAGCAAGACCCTAGTGGTTAAGTTTTGCTTTGGAAAGCACTACCTCTGGCTGACTTAGAGACGTTTTGAGCACATCCCTTTAATAACAGGACGGAAGAATTCATGTCCTCATGTGTCCTTTCTGTCTTCCCAGTCAGAGCCCCAAAAGGCAGAGAGTGAGGTTGGGGTTCAGACATGAACATCAGCACTGGGATCACTACTGCAAAGCTCTGTGATCGCAACAGGCTGGGGTGGGTGACCGACCAGCGGAGGTCAAAACGCTGGACGTTGTGTAGAACATTGAGTGCGCGATAAAGGTGGCATTTAAAATGCCCGGGCAAAGGCAGACTGTTCACCGAACGATGTCAGGATGATGTCCCCATCCCCACAGCCAGAGAGCAAAAGGCAAAGCCGGGACCACTCTGCAAGCTGAAATCCCAATGGAGCCGAGAGTTCAATGTGGAGAATTAAACCATCCAAGTACTAAACAGAAACGCTTGTGGATTCCTCTGTGACCCAGGAATGAGAAAACTTTCCCGACTACGGCCCAACATGCAAAAACAATAAAGGAAAAGACTAATAAATTTGATTCTATAAAAATGAAAAAATAAGGAAAACTTTTGCATAACAAAGACCCTATAAGCAAAGTAAAAGACATGATAAACTGGTAAAACTATTTGCAACTTCTGTCTGATAGTTAATATCTCTAATATATATTAAAGAACTAAAAAATAAAGAAGAAAAGGACCAATGACTAAAATGAGCCAAAGACTTGAACAAAAATTGATAGAAAAAGGCGTGTGAATGACTCTCACTCATTTGAAGAGGCCCTCAGAACCTCAATCACAAGGAAAAATGCAAATTAAAGTCGCACCAACACACAAAAAGCTCCTACCAAATCTCCTAACAGCCTTATTCCCAGCGGTTAGACACTAGAAGCAACCCGAGCACCTCTGCAGGTGCGTGCGGGAGCCTCGGGAGCGCGTCCTCCCCGCAGTGGGGCGCCGCTCAGCGGTGGAAAGGAGGAGGCTGTCAGCACGTGCAGCAGCGCGGATTAGTCTCCTGAGCGCCCCGCTGAGCAAAAGGAGCCAGACACGAAGGAATCCACATCGAGATTTCATGCGCATGAAGTTCTAGAACGGGAAAAACTAACGTGTAGTGAAAGAAATTAAAATAGTGGTCAAGAGGGGAGGGAAGGAAGAAGGAAGGGGGGCGTTGCCTGGGAAGGGTGGTGAGGGCCCCGTGGGGTGGCCAAGGTGCTCTGCGCTTGGCTGGGTGCACGTTACCTGGTTATGTGCATATGCCTGTGCATCGAACTGTGTACCTGTGATGTGTGCAATTCACAGGATGTAAATCCCACTTCATTAAAAAAAAAACAACGAAACACAGAGATACCTTTTCTCAGCTCTCCGGTTGTCAAAAATGCAAAGGGTTTACAACAGTCCCTGTTGGGGTAGCTGTGGGAAAATGAGGAGTATAAGATACTGTAACCCTTTGGAAGTGTCTAAATATACATATTCACTTATCACTGGTTGTAGGAATCTTATCCCAAAGGCACACTGACAAGAAGACAAAAAGATACTTAGACAAGGCTGTCCACGTCCGTGCTACCCGTAGTAGCACAGGCTGGAGACCTCCGGGCTCGTCAGCGCGTTTGCACAGCGAGCCCCACACCGCTGTGAGAGGACGTGCAGACTGCCTGCTAACCACTGTGGAGTGATCACAGGGTGTGCTTTCAGGGGGAAAAAAAAACCCAAAGGATTAACCGCAAGAAAAGGTAAGGACTTTTCCCTCTTGGAGAAGGAGGGGACAGGACTGAGGGAGCAGAGACAGAAGCTGGAGCTCCGCGGAGAACCACACTTTGTAGATTCAACTTTGGGACCATGTAAATAGAGTTTATAATCGTAAAATAAAACTGAGTGTTAAACATCACCGAACCTTGAAAGTAAAATGAAACAAAGCTGATTTTGGTTGAGAAACCACACTGAGGAGGACTGAGTCGTCCCTAGGGATAGTAACAATAATTGGACCATGTATCCATAGTAGGATGTTCCTTAGAAACAAAAAGAACTGTCAAAAAAAAAAGCCCTTAACACTGTTTCAGCAATCACATCATCGGTGGTCACGTCGTCTAGATATCCGGCCCCGTCGTCGGTGATGTGGGACGAAAGCACCTAAGAAGTCACACTGGGGCGCTTGAGAGCTGGGACTCTGAGCGTGAGTGAAGATCAAGACCCAGGGGGGCTGACCCCCTGGTCAGCGTCAGGAGGAAGCTGCGGTGTCCTGAACATGAACTTGAAACATTGCGTGAGCGCATGCAGGTCCCAGCTCCCGCCCCTAGAGGGGGCTCTGCGCAACCATGTGTGCGGTGCGCGAACACCCAGCGCCTCAGCCCAGAGAGGGAGGGCTCCCGAAGGAAACGCCCATGCGCTCCTGAAGCAGGTGAGGCCCTGTGCGCCCAGAAGGGCTGGGTGCCGCCGCAAGCAGGGAGGGAGGGCTGGCAGCTCGCCCCCCGGCCGAGAGGGAACCGCCTGAGCGCCCGTAGGGGTTCAGATTCATTGAATACGTTTTAATGTGAGAGTTCAAAGTAATACTGCAGATAATAAAACAAAACCGTCCCTGGTCACCTCTGGTGGATGCTTTGGTTGAGAACCAAGTTTTTGGGTTTTTTTAAATGGTAATTAATGGGGAGAAGATCAAGCGTTTCTCTTGCTTTTAAAAATATATATATATATGCCAATTGTACTCTAGGGTAACTAAATAATTAACTTTCTCTTTACCGTATTTCAACTAACAAAGGGAAAAGGAATGATTGATTTTGCTTGAATCTCCACCTTTGCAGCCCTTGAGTAACTGGGTCTCGACAGAGGTCACTAACGGTGGCTAAAGTCGCAAAAGAGAGCCGGCCAGGCCTCGCACAGCTCTCAGCAGCAGCAGACAGCACCGCCTGTGAGGCGTTCCTGGCACAAACATAAATAAAAGCGATTCCAGGCTCAGTCTAACCAGGCCTCCAATCTCATTACCGGTGCACGGAGAGCGGGCCACGGAGACACTCAGTGACGTGGGAGAGAGACTATCGGCCAACTCCAGACATCGGAAGCTGCAGGATGAATGACCCAGTTTATTCAACCAGAACAACAGCAAAAAATAAAGGAACATGTTTACAGAGAGAGAGGAGGAGGGTCCTGGAGATGAATAAAAACTTACAAGTCCTGTGAATCAATTGCAACGTACACACCGGGTGTGCCAGGTGCTCGACACCCCTTGGTCATGCACACAGACAGGCTGGGGTTGGGATGCCAGGTTACCTTTTTCTGTGTGGTTACAGAAGAGTACAGACTCCAGCCTTTGTAATTAGGTGCACGTTTACAGCAAATAAAACATAATTTCGGTCCTCATTACTGCTTTATTCTGATTTTACTGATGTGTCTGAGAGGTACAGATCCAATCGATTTTATTGCCTTCATTCAAAGTCTCTTTTACAGGGTGGTTTGCTTGCAGCCGCCAACCTGTCCCCTGTGATTTATTTCAGATAGCCGAGCTCGTCGCAGCTGAATTTTTCGACCAGGGTGACAAAGAGAGGAAAGAACTCAACATAGAGCCTGATGTGAGTACGAGGCCTGTTCGTAGCAGTTGTTCCAACAATTACTCAAATGCTTTTTCACTGTAAACGTCTTTGCATGTGCCATGGAGACCTCCCCTTAGAAACACAATTTCTTGTTGTTTTACTTTTCATCACATGACACCTACTTTTTGTAACTTGCCTCTTCTATTTAAACATCATACGCCACTTCTCATTCTGACAGGTGTCCTTCTATGTGTCATTTAGTGCGGTCACATCAAACAGACGTGACTGCAATTTCTCCACTTCTTTCAGGATGGCATTTGCACTGCCCGCTGTCCCCAGCAGTACTGTGATGCACGTCGGTGCCGCCAAACATGTTTACCCCCTTGTTAGGGCGAACTCTCAGAACTGCTCCTTCAAGGGGCACACAGGTTTTGATGGTTTCTTTTATACAAACTGCCCTTTACATAGAGTATGGGGACGGAATGTGGTCACCTGTGGCCTCAGCCTCCATGGAGCGGAGGGTATTCAATTCCACAACAGTGGACAAGTCAAAGCCTGTGTGTTCTCCAAAGACAGGGCAGCAGTTGATTCTATATCAGCAATGGACGTTAGGTCAGCGGCTGACCGTGGGACAGGAGAGGGTGGAGTTAGGCCAGGTCACCGATGAACTCTAGGTCAGTGGTCAGGTCTAGGTCAGAGGTCAGCCCTTGGCCGGTGGTCAGTTCCTGGTGACATGGGGAACACCACAGCCGGGACAAACAAGGGGTAAACAAGACAGAGGCTTAGGGCCCCCTGAGCACGGTGCCGGCAGCAGTGCAGGAGGCCGGCACAGGTAAGAGGGCCGGTGCGCAGGTCTCAGGCTTTCCTCAGCTGGCCCCGCGACCGGCCGCCTTAGAGCCAACGCGCGTTGTGCTCTTTCAGTGACTGCAGCTGGGCGAGTGTCTGCCCCTGTGTTTGTGTTTTCAGGACCTCATGAACAGGGAGAAGAAAAACAAAATCCCGAGTATGCAAGTCAGCTTCATCGACGCCATCTGCTTGCAACTGTATGAGGTATTTCCACAAAAACTACTAGACGTGCCCATCTAGGGCTGTTAGGAGTCGAAGCCTCCAGCAAAGCGAAGTGATTGGCATTAGGGTTATATTTATTGTTTCTTCTACTGATGAACATGCCGCTTGTGATGAACAGGGAACACGTTTTATATTTACAATTTCTTCAAAAATGTGAATGGCTCAAAGTATAACCATCTATTAAGTGCCTACTGTGTGCTGGGCTCCAAACTGGCACGGGGACACTAAGAACAGCGTGCTGACACTTCCCTGAGGAGGTACTGGGCACACTCCAATCATCATATTCTTTTTAGGTAGGAGGTTTCGGACTAAATTAAAAAAAACTATCCAACTCTTTCTCGTTGAATGCTGTAGCTTTAATATTGTTAATAAACTTTCATGAGGATTAAAAGAAGGCAGCTGGAAGAGTATTGCGAGTTCCCATTTCCATGCACCTGCTGGCTTGGGATATATATTTTTGAGTGAAGATATTCCCTCTAAAACATCCAGTTTACTAGTGTAGAGGAGTTTACAAGTACAGAACAGAGGTGCTGTCCTTGCCTTTAAAAGTTCAGACAGGAGAGTAAGTTTCCTTCGGAAGAGAGCATTTCTCCTGGTGTCACAGAAAGTCACGGCCCAAAGTAACCCGGAGGGCTGCCATCCAGACGTTTCCTAGACTCCGCCCCTGGGCCTGTGAAGTGCGTCTCCGGGGATGCTGGGCCATGTGCCCCAGTCAGCCAGGTGCATGGACAGTCATTCTCACCCGAGCCAGGGTTCCCCGCACCAGGAGAGTTGCACGACAGAGCTGGGGACTCTGAGGAGAAGGAGGGGGAGGGGCAGGAGCGGCAGGAAGGGAAAGAGGGAAGAGCGCGGTGTACCTCGCGGACGGCGCGTCCCCGCCGCCGTGGCGCGTTGCCCGCCCCCTCGCCAGCTGGGCCCCGAGCGCTGCTCCCCGCCCCTCCTCCCGGGTTTCTACTCGCCCACGAGGCTCTCTCCTCCAGGGTAAGAGTCCTCGGGTCAAGAGGCTAACATGTCTCTTGATTTTTCCCCGTGCCCGGAAAATACAGTCAAAATAACAGACATCGCGTCTAGGGCTTTCCTGTCCGTTCGCGTGTGGGCAGGGCCTCACTTCATCGGCTCCGCCCCTAAATTCTACAGGTAACGACGGGTATGTTCACTATCATTTATTACAGAATAATATTCTCATTGAGAGAATGAGGAGAAGCCAAAAGAAAGAGAAAATGACTAATAATTCCACTGCTGTTGACCTATCAGTATGTAAGCAGGGACCCCCCAAAACCGAAATTACTTTCTGGAGGACGGGTCCCTTGTAGGACAGGTTTTCTCCGCTAGGGGAGTGTTCTAGGAACCCATCTGCGTCAGCGGACCAGCTGGTGGTGGTGTGAGAGGCTGCGTTTGTCTCTAGGATAGTGGTGGATTTTTTTGAAGACTCGACCCTTTCATGATGGGTGATTTATGGGCACACCTGCCCACGCCGGGCTGAGTGTTCAGCAGTTTTTGACCAAAAATAGCATGACCCCCGTGTCCCACCCTCCCTATTCACCTGACTAGCCCCAAGCGACCTTTTTTGTTTCCCCACATGAAAAAAGTCCTCAGAGGGAAACATTTTGCCGATGGGGAAGAGGTGAAACAAAAAACGGCAGAAACACTAAAAGGCATCAAGATCAATGAATTGAAAAACTGCTTTGAGCAGCGTTAAAAAATGTCTCAATAGGCATATGGCATCGAATGGAGAGTACTTTGAGGGTGAATGAAGTTCAAATACTTAAGAATAATACACAATTTTTGATAAATAAACTATGGAGTTTCTTGGGGGGGTTCCCCTTGTATATGCTCTGACATTTTCATTTTTTTCATTTTACAAAAACTGCTTGTTGCAGTTCATAATGTGTCCGAATGTACATCTTGCAGTGCTGAACGTTTTCCTATGACAGTGGTAAAGACTACAAGCTGGTCACACAGATCGCCCCACCCCGTTGTTGGATATTTAAGTCAGTGTTTCTCTATTATAAAGAAATCTGCCATGAACATTCTTTTGTCTGTCACTATAGTTGCTAAATAATAGTACCACGAAGAGTTGTGAATTAATCTTTATTGTAGCCTTGGGTTAAAAAAAATCGATCCAAGTACACGGCAAGAAACCATTTTATAGGAAAACACGACAGCGGAGGTGCCCTGGCCCAGCCGCGCTCCGGGGAGGCACCTGCGCCCCGTGGGGGCAGAGTGGGTGGTCTCCCCGCAGGGCCCGCCTCCCAGGCCGGCCCCCAGCGCCGCGCGGCTGCTGTTTGGATTGTGTGTGTTTGCCCTGGGTCTCGGCTGGGACTCGCCCCCCCGCGGCCTCGCCTAAGGCCACAGCGGGCGGAGGTCTGGAGGGCCGGCAGGGTGGGCGGTCCGGCCCTCCAGCCCCCCAGCGGCCCCCTTTGTCTCGCTACCCCTAGGCCCTGACCCACGTGTCCCAGGACTGCTTTCCTCTGCTGGACGGCTGCAGGAAGAACAGGCAGAAGTGGCAGGCCCTCGCGGAGCAGCAGGAGCAGTCCCGTGTGAACGGGGCCGGCGGCCCGGCCCCGCGGAGCTGACGGCCGCAGGGGGCGCGACCTACCCCGCCGTACACCGCACGGCCGGGCGGGTCCCTTCCAGCGCTGCAGTAGTACTTTTGCACAGCTTTTGAGAGCACGGCGGGACCTGTTGTTCTTTGGGGCGACTCCACGGCTCTGTGTCTGTGTTTTGCGCCCCCGAGTGGATGATGCGCGGAGCTCAGGGTCAGCACATGGCCGCACCGGCGCTGCAGGTGTTCGCGCTGCAAGAGCGAGCTGCGTTCGGGCTGGCCGGTGCTGCTTGGGAATTTTCAGTTAGTTTTGTGGTTTTGGAATTGCCAATCTTTCAAGAATATTTGGAATCCTTTCTTAAAAATAAGCTAAGAGAAAATTGAATATATTCTGGGACATTTGAAACCTTCGTAGAATAGAGAAAAATTGTGGGCTGAGTGGATTTTAAGGGGAAGGGGGGATACCTGTCAACAACGTGTTACGTTAACAAAAAAGTTAAAATTCCAAAGCAAGTGGAAAGCACAGTAAGACGGTATTGTAAAGCAAAGGTGTCATTTAATTGCTCATCACCAATTCATTGAGGGGGCAGGCGTGACCCCGGAATGCAGGGTGGTCGGCTCTGCCCATCTTTTGCACAGCTTTCTTGTCTATCATCTTACAGGCCACAGTTCACACGTGCCCAGACTGCGTCTCCACGGAAACCGAGAGAAAGGTGACCGTTGGTGCGTGGGCCTGACATGAGGTGTGGCTGTAAATGAGAGAGTCCAGCGAAAGGCTGTCCTCGACCTTGGACCAGAAATTAAACCGAGGGGAGGCAGGGTGAGAAAAGTCAGGCCTGGCGGGAAGTTAGCAGTACTGAGTTTGGGACTGAGACACCGCCCAAAGCTGGTTTCTAGGACGAGTCAACCCAGAGTCACAGAAACGTGGGTGTGCGCCCTAACCCGGCCCTGACCTCGGAGACGGCGGTATTTCTGTCTCAGAGCATTCAGCAGCACTCCACGCGTTCACCTCTGCCCCAGGGAGTCTGGGTTGGAAAAGTAGGCGAGGAGGCAGGCGGCTGCTTCCGGGGAGGAAAGTCAGCTCCAAACACGTGCGAGGGTGGGACTTGAGTAGGAAGAGAGGCCTTTGTTTGATCTTTAACGCTCCCCCCACCAAAAAAAAGTTTGCATTTCTATCGCCGGCTTGGACAGAAAAATTCTCGGGGATACGGAAATGCAGTTTTAGCAAAGACCTTT
This sequence comes from Mormoops blainvillei, assembly GCA_004026545.1. Taxonomy (NCBI): domain Eukaryota; kingdom Metazoa; phylum Chordata; class Mammalia; order Chiroptera; family Mormoopidae; genus Mormoops; species Mormoops blainvillei. Next base: position 13,984 of record PVJD01013095.1, on the reverse strand, counting down.
TGCTCCAACACGTTTTCCATTTGTATAACTTTTCTCTAAACTGCCTAAAACTCAACACGCTTCTTAAGTTTTTAAAATTCTGGGTGTGTATATGTATCTTGAGATAATGTGTCTTTATTCTTATCATTCAGGTTAAAAAATAATAATAATAATACTGAGGCCAAACAGATCGTGCAGCCTTTGCAGTGGGGAAGGCCAGCCTAGAAAGGGATCGACTGCGTCAGGCTCCGTGTGTCATTGTCGTAATGCTTGTATTTTCAGGGTGTTACCCGTTTTTGTTCCCTGCCGTACAATGAGATCTGTAAGGTTGCCCCTTGGTGCACTGGTGCGTAAGTTACAGGTTGTCACCAAAACCACCGTGTACGGACCAGCGCACCCCCGGCGGCACGTGCGCTTCCTGGACGAGAAGGTCGTCGGAAGAGCAGCAGGCGGCGCGGACCCGCCCTTTTACTGCGCACCGTGCCTTAGGCTGCAGTCCGGCCATTTGCTTTCGTAGCTTGTCTCGACCTCTCTGGCGCCCATTACTGTGACTTTCAAAGACATAGTCGATTAGGTATGGGGGGTTTTTATGCACGTCAGTTTCACAAGCAGAAAGGTATCCTTAGATTAGAGGTTGTTTGGTTTATCTGTAGATAATGGTTAGTTTTACTTCACTAGTTCAGAAATTAGAAGTTAGGCAATGCCATTCCTGGGCATTTTAGTTCATACAGAAGAGTAGTTACTTCAGGGCTGGTAAGCTGGTTCACATCATTTTAATTTTTAGGAAAATCATTCCATACATGGATTAATATCTGGTATGTGGGCACAAATCAAACTTTCCATTCTTACGTGAATATTTTCTGCCCAGCGTCTTCGTAAGTTGGAAACACACACACACACACACACACACACACACACACAGCGGGGGCCAAAGGAGGCTGCGCTCATTCCTGTGGAAAGCAACGCAGTAATCACTAAACGGCAGCACGTGAACACGCTCGGTCCCGTGCGCTCTCAGCTGGGAAGGCGCTTTGGCCCCGCCCCGCGCGCCGTGCTCTCACCTTGCCCTGTATCTGATCCAGGTGGCTTGTTCTTATTTTCGCTGTGTAACATTATACCGTTTCTCATCAAGTCGCAGCCCCAGCAGTCCCCACTTTTTTCTAAGCTGTTTGAAAGCCGCCTGTGAAGCTGCCTGCCCGCTGTTCAGAGCGCGGGCCCTGGCCAGCCCTGGTCCTGTGTGAGCTCGTGTGGGTCACGAGCTCTGGGCGCCTGAACCAGCCCAAGGGGTCACGTTTGGGCAAAGCCTCTGTCTTCGCTGAGGGTGTCGCTGAAGGCGGCGCCTCTGTCAGCCCCGACGGGCCCTGGACACCACTGTCAGACTGGGACATGGGGCTGCGGAGCACAGTGACCTAATCCCACGTGTCATTTCTTACGTTGAGCCTCCAAGACTGAGAAAACAAAGACGGCGCCTTCATTCGGCCTCTTGCATACGTCGCTGTGTGAGAGTCGGAGCCCCGCGAGCAGCTGGCCGCAAAGAACAAGCTCTGCATGACGGCGTGGCCACCCCCAAGCTCTTCGTTCTGAAATGGGTCCCTTCCGGCACCGCGGTGGCCACGGGAGAAGCAGGAAAATGGGCGGGAAACACTGGGTTCTGGGAGGGAGCTGGCCCAGGCGTGCTCTCGCCTGGCGGCGGAGTGCCTCCGTGTTCAGCACAGAGCACGGGTGGTGCACGGACCCCAGTCTGATCGTCAGTTTTCCTGTGTCTGTCACCAGATCGAACCCCTAGCCCTTAACAGGCCGCCCCAAGCAGTGCTGCTTTGCTGTGTTTTCACAAAACCAGTTTCCAGTGAAAGGGGGAAAGCGTCCCTGCCATCCTGTCCTGTGACGACTGCAGGACAGGAGGGTGGCGTGACTCTGGGCTGTCCCAGCCCCCGGGCTCAGTCTCAGCGGCAGTGCAGGCGGGAGTCTCAGCAGCTGGGCACTGAGCCGGCCGCCTCGCCGTGAAAATAGAGGGAGCCATGTGCCACTCTGCTTCTATTCGTGACGGTCCTCCAAGGACCCCTTTCCCTGGAACTTGGTAAGACCCTGCGAGTGACCACTCTGTCCTCTCGCGAGTACGAGTGCGCAGATCGTGAGCCCGCCTGCCATGAGCAGCCACGCGGGCGCCATCCCCTGCACGCCGGCCAGGCGGGGGTGGCGCGGGGCCCTGGGCTGGTCTGCCATGCGCAGTTTGGCTCCTTCTGCTCTGTTACGGGGAGCGAGAGAGGAAGGTTAAAGCTCGCTTTGCCCATCAGTATCCCCCGCCCCCCAGAAAATGCCTGTGTAAACGTGTCTGAATGATGCTGTTAAAGCCATGTAAATAGTTGAAAATATAAATTTCTATTACTGTTTAAGAAAAAAACGTGTGAATCATCACTAGCCACTGTTAATACCTATTTGTATTCTTATACCTTTTCAATATATTTGAACAAATATATAGTTTCTGGCACTATTTTTGTACTAGGATAAAGGAGTTACTATGTATATTCTGTTTAGCTCTTAAGTCATTTTAAGTCATTGTGACTGTTGATTTCTTGCCTTTCCTCTCCCCACCGTGAGAAGCTTTCCAGAGACAAATCGCTTTAAAGGAACATTTGCGTGGACGGTCCCTGCAAAGCCAGGGCCGGTCAGGGTGGTTTCCCCTTGTGCAGGCCCCTCACCTGCCGGCCGCTCCCTCACGTCTCCGGGCTTTGTGTGAATAAAAAGGAGACGGACCATCAGGTGTGAGTGTGGTGTGATTATTAGTGGGCATTGAATTCGAGGCAGAGAGAATGGGCCTAATAGATTGAGGGACTTCCAGTCAAGCTTACCTGTGTCCTATTTGCTTTAAAAAAAGGCGGGGGGCGGGGTCCTTTCTGGAGCCTAGACTCCTGTCAGTAATAGTCTGCTTTTATTCCCATCATTTGCTACCAACCTGAGGGCAGCATTTGCCACACACCTCACTTCAAGGTGCCAAGAACGCTACGGAGCACGACTAGCACGGGTCGTGTGTCATGTCGCCGAGCGTGAAATGCTGGCTGAACGGGTGACCTGGATCCCAGCCCGGAGCTGTGTGGTTTTGAAACAGATGCTTATTCCGCCTAGTTCTCTTGTTAACCTTTAATTATAAGAGGCCCCAACTCCATTCTAGAGGTTCAGGTGGGTCACCCAGAAGCACGGGAGGCCAGCAGGCCTGGCGAGCTTGGGTTTCATGGCGTCAGCGTGCCCCCAGTGCCCTCGGCCAGTGGCGGGAGGTGCGATTCAGTACAGGTCTTCGCCCTCATTCTTTGCTTTCCCATGAGGCACGCCCTCTCTGGGTCAGTGGGGACCTCTGCTGGGACCTCGGGGACCAGCAGAGAGCGATCCACAAAGCTAAGGGCAAACCAAACCAAGGCGCATGTAAAACTGTGTTTTAGATTCTCCGACCACTAGAGAGCACCAGATATTTAAGGAAGGAATCCTCTCGGACTGAGTACAAACAATGACTAGAACTGCTTTTTAAAGAGTTTTACTAGCAAAAGAAAAATAAGTAGAAAAAAATCAATGGAGAATTGAGACTGACTCACTGCCCTTTGTCCAGCGGCCATTTCTCCGTCACCTTCTCCAGTGAGCGGTAACTGACCATCCGAAGTGGCTCTGGCTGACGGCCGCCATTCCGGTCACCGGACCTCGTTCCTCTGGCCGCGGAGAAGCCTCAGCAGCTCTGTGCGCCCACGCCCTTGCTGTCGGCGGCGCTGCCTCCTCATCAAACGGGCTCCCGCGTGCGACGTGTGCAGGTGTCAGGGCGTGGCCTTCTGTTTTTAAGCCACAGAACATGAAATGCACAGAAACCCCTTTAACGTGCAGAGATTACGCCCTGATTTTAAGCCCCAGTCAGCCTCAGAAGGAAAAAAGCTATGTGTTTCCAATTCGCAGACCCTTCGTTCAAAATAGAAATCCACAAGAGTTATGAATGGGAAATACTAATTATTATTAAGAGTTATGAATGCAAAATACTAATTATTTGCATCAAAAGAAACCTGCCTCACTGAATGGCGTATATGACTCCCCTCTCCGGTGTGTGCGCAGGCACACACGTGCATAATCCGCAGCAACCAAGCTGACTGTCCATCATCTGATAACGAGCCCAATGGCACAGTTTCGATTCCTCTCTCAGAACCAGGGGACAAGGCCGCCGGGCTGGGGGGAGGGGCGAGCCCCGACCGTGGGCTCGTCGCAGCAGCTTTCAGATCTCACATCTCATGCAGTGACCACTTTTGGAACCACGTTTCAGCTCCCGCCAGTTTCCCCTGAGCCCATGGGAGTGTTTTTAGCCTTTAGATGACCCCGGTCCTGCAAATTCCTGTAAGAAACAAGCTTCCCCTTTTCCCAGAAACAAGCTTCCCCTTTTCCCAGCCAACTCAGTGCATGTCATGAATTCTCTGGCCACGCCAATCGCCTGGCGGGCGGAGGAGGGCAGGCCAGAGACTCTCCGTCAGCCCTGGCCGGGCCCGGCCTCTCTCAGGCACGGCCGACAGAGGTCGCTGCTGAGGGTGCTTCTGAGCCTGGCGGGATAAGGAACATGCTTCTTGGGAAATGAAGGCAGGACCACGTTCGATCCTTGCTCCTTCTTTCTCTGGAAGCTTCGGTTTCCCTTCCGCTCTCCTGGCTCCGCCCCAAGCCTTCCCGCCTATCTGATTCTCCCGCTGTAAGAACTCCCTCCAGAAGCAACCGTGCCCCCTTGCCACCAGCGTCTTGGCCTTTGTTCCTGTACGTTGAAGGCACTCAACAAATCCTGAGTGAAAGGATGCATTTCCACCCTTTCCCACTTGACATAAAATGGAAGTTTTCATACAGAAAGCACAAGTGAAAAGCAATAGAAAAACCAAGACAGCACATTTAGAGATTCTCAGTTGGACAAGAGCTGAAATTTAAGATGAAATAACAAACTGAATAAAGCAAAATTTTAGAGAAAATACTTGTTCCCTACCCTGCGAAATAAGTCGGTTACCAGGCCTTCACTAATAAACTGAGGGCGTTGGTGGAGCTCCTCTGAGTGGCTTCGACCGTGTTGCTAGGCACCAAGGGACGTTCGTAGAATCTAGAGGCCAAGGATCCTGTGGAGAAAACAAGGTTTATATTTAAAATAAACAAGCAAACAAACGTGGACATTCATTTGCAGAACAGTTGGTTCTCTACTAAGGGTCAGGCTGGGGCGAACTCCATGGCCCTGGAGCTCCTTGATCCATGGAGGCCACTCCAGGACAAGGACAGGAGTGGACGGCACTTCATTCAAACCTGAGGGCCGCAGGCAGCTCCCTTAAGGGCGTGGCACCTGGTCTAAGCCGGTGTCGGGGAGACGGGCATTCCAGGCAGAGAAACAGCAAGGGAAGCCCCGCGGCGGCCGGGAAAGGGCGGGTTCTCGGCCCCAGGCCTGACCTCCAGGCCGTGCGGACGCCCCCGCACCCTCGGGGTCAGGAAGCGGTGATCTGAGACATCGCTGCCGCCCCAAGATCAAAGAGAAAGGGGACAGAGCCGCGGGAAGCCTGCAAGAGATGCTCCCGTGATCAAAGGGGCCCTTTTATTAGAGAGATTCCAAGAGGCTTGAGCAGCGAACTCACGAAGACCTCGTCCTCTCTCTAGTTATGTGGACTTCCCACCTCGACAGGAGCACAGCGCAATCAGTCTGTGCAGGGAAGAGAGGCCGCGCCCGGGACGTGGCACTGAGACCGGTGGGCAGCCGGCACCAGGCCCCCCCCCAGACCCCCCCACGTGGCACCCCTCCACCCCAGCCAAGCCCCTTGTCAACTGTCCTTTCTCACAGGAGATGCCAAGTGAGGAGCTGAGGTGACTGTGCGATCACCAAGGTAGCCGAGCTGCCCGTGGCGCCACCTGCTGGTCTCAGCACAGCCGTCTGTCCAGGGCGGCGTTAACAGTCAGTGACAGTCCTGCCCGTTAATCATCCGCCAGCGAGAGCGAAGTCAGGGGAGCAGCCCGCTGTGCAGCCTGTTTCCCACGTCCAAGAGGCCACGCTAACCTCGGAGAAGCCGACCCGGTGGCTCTCGCGACGGAGGCCTGCGCGCCCCACGCGGACTCGCTTCCCTGCTCCAGGATGTGAGGCCTAGCTGACATTTGCCGTTAGCGTGGCCAGCCACATCCGCGTTCCCTTCTCAGGCACTCTCTGCCATGACAGTCTGGGACGGAACCCCCGTGCCACCTCGGGGTCACGTGTCAGGCCAAGCACAGGGTCTGCAGTGGAGCGGGGACGTGTCTGCAGCAGCCCAGGGTGTTCTGTCCCGGCCTGGAGGTGGGACACTCACCACCGCCCCCCACTCTAGGGGGGGGGGCTGGTTTTGCCGTCTGGCCCCCAGATCTGCTTTCGGAATTTCTCCTAAGGAAGCAAAGATGCGCGCACACGCACTGCCCACGTGGGCCGGCCCCAGGACAGGCATGCGCTTGCTAATACCCATCCGACGCTGCCGTGTCGCCAGCAGGTGGAACACCTGGGTCTGAGGAATAAAGAAAAACAACAGAAGGGCCCTGCTGCCCCCACTTCGGACCCCTTCCACTCTGACCGCTGTGAGTTAGGATCTGACTTCCCGATGACCACAGGCAAGGCAAGAAGCGAGCGTCCGGGGACAGTGAGGGCCACCGGCAGCAGCGCGGTCGCTTCGACACAGCGGGGTCTGTTGCCCAGGTGACCCACAGGAGCATGCTGGGATTTCTCTGCCAAATGTTGGGAGAAAATGGGTGTGTGCAGCAGCCCTGGACAGGGCCCCAGGCCCAGTGCCCAAGGACGAGGCAAACCCAGGATGCAGAAGCGTCCGTTGCGACTGCAAGGACAGCTGCCGCAGGAGGCTTAGCAGCTCATCCGGGAAACCTTCCTTTCCCCAGAAAGAAACCAACCGCCACCAGGGGGAGCTGTTCCCGACCTGGAAGAAGCTGACGTTGCCCGGCTGGTCTCAGCAGCGCAAGCGGCAGGTTCCAGTGGGCGCTGTGGATCCATCCTATGGGGTCGGGCACCCACCCAAGATCCTGCCCCAACCCTACAGGGACAGATCCCCGCACTCCAGGCCACCGGGCCTGCAGACTGTCAACCCTTCAGCCCGCGGCCCCGTCCCTCCCAGCCCTGCCCTAGCCGGGAGCGGCCGCCTGGCTCTAGGGGCTGCCGAGTCCCGTCACTGGTCAGTGCGGGGAGCAAGGACCCAAGACCGTCTCAGTGAGGGACAACGCGAAGGTCGTTCCAGGTCCCGGCCTCCGACCTCTGCAAACCACAGGTCAGGCTGCCCCCCTCCCCACTCCCTGCCGGGTCCCGCCGCCCTCGCCCACTCCCAGGTGTCTCCCAGGGGCGTGCCCGGACACAGCAGAGTTCCGCTGCTTAAATGAGGGCGGCTAAAAGGGGATTTACTTGGTTATTCTTTGTAGCATACACGTGAAATGTACTCTTTTACATCAATGTACATGTTAATAAAAGTACTAAGTCAACGTGTACGTGCTTCTTGAATTTCCATCTTATTCTTTGGAAGATGTTTGCCAGAAATGCGGACTTCATGATATACATGCATTTTCACTCACAGCCCCAGGGCCACAGACCCCTGGTGTCCCCGGGGCCCTAAATGGTTCTTCCAACAAGCCGGCCTTCCCTGCAGGGGGGCTCTTGTGATTCAGCTTAAAATGCGGTCCCCCATGCGGCAGCAGGATCCGACTTGCAAGAAGTCGTCCGGCAGGCAGCATATTTTAGGAGAACAGTGTGGTGTCAAACGCAATTCAGTTTCTATGCCTGCGTTCCTATTGTACGGCTCATTTTGACACAGTAGTGTTTGGGGTGTTAGAGGTCGCATGCCACAGGTTAAGACAACTTTTTGGATTATAAGTAACTCAGATCCCAGCTACGCTGCCCCAAGCAGCAGTGGCCCTATGGACTCCTCCTTTCTGTGGCCAGCACATCACCGCTGAGCTTCATAAAGCCCGGTGCTTTGCGGGCTGGGCGCGTGGAGCAGAGTCACTGAAGCGCCGACACTGATGGCTGACTGCTGACCACGGGGAGTGTCACTGAACAGCATGCCGCACAGACTCGGGGGGACGTGCTCGTTCATACCTGGTTCCACAATCGACCAAAGTTCCTTCCCTGACTTCAGAGAATTATCTTTGACCATTGGCACCAGTGATAGTTCTGTAAGATACAAACTACATAGATAACAAGTGTGTACTGAGTAAATTACCCCTTTAAAACACTGGCTTAAAAAACAAAAACTTGAAAATAAGTTTCTCAAAAAATCTCCAGCGCCTTCCAGGATACACCTGCCTGTGTCTTTGATGCCAAGTAGACCCACTCCTCCACTAACGCCGGACCCTGAAGCGGCTGAAGCGCTAGGAAAACACCCCCACAGGGGACCTGACACTTCTCTGGCCTGAAGGCCCTTAATTTTTCCCCAAAAGGGGGCAGGTTCACCACCCCCCTGCAGGGACGACAAGCCGGGCAGAGGCTGTGGGGTTGCCGACCCCAGCAGCTCACCAGGTGGGCCCTGTACAGGCGAGGGCCCGTGGAGGTGACCCACAGCCGACATGCCCAGTTTTATGGAACATTTCTGACAGGAGAGTAAATTTCGTGACCCCCTTCATGTTACAGACCCCTGTTCTGGGGCCAACGTGGGGAGGCGGACCACCTGGGCGTCCGTTCCCTTTGCACCTGTTGAGTTGCCAGTTCACAGCTGAAGATGGTGAAGCATCGGCCTTTGAAGACTGCTCTAATTCTCCCTCATACACAGCCTGACACGAGGGCGGGTGGGTGCTGGATCACTGTAGCTTAAATCGAAAATGTGGCTGATACCACAATATGCGAACACGCCCCAAAGTGAGCTGTAGAACACAGAGCCTACACCGTAACATGGGCCTGAAAGGCGGCGGTGACTGAGAGAATTTCGGTGGAGAGATGTGCTCTCGGGGCCACGGATGAGGGCTCTTTGCGAGGAACCTCAAGAGAGCCCCAGAACTCAGTGTCTCCTGCGCTAACCTTGTCTTTCTTTAAATTTTGATGTCTTGTTCATCATGCTTTTTGTATTTATTTTAAACAAATGTTTCATGGAAATATTGTTTATCTTGGTTGCTGAGTCCCCCCACCAATTCTGTACGAAGATTAGTACCTCCCCAGCCGCCCCCAGTCCCGGTTCTGACCAAGGGGCACAGTACAGCCTGAGCCTCCCTGCGTCTGCTGAAGCCCGCGGCAGCCACAGAGAGGTGGGCGACTGCGGAGGTCCTCTGACGGTGGGCCGAAGTACGGATGGCGAGGCACGAGATGGAAACTAGAGGCAGGAACCTCAGCCTGGGGTCATTCAACTGGCGTCCTCTGCAGGAGCAGGGCGGAGGGCTGCCTGGAGTTGGCGGCTCTGGGTTTCACTGCTGGGGGCAGGAGCTCAGGAGCGCTGGTGGTGACTGCATGCAGGGATGGCCCGCTCACGTGGGACAGGAGACGAGGGTCAGAGCAACCGGCTCCAGCCCTCCCGGGGTGAAGCTGGAAGGCTCACCGCGAGCTCTCGCCTGGTGACGCCAGGCCCCACTTGGAGACTGCGGGACAAGCAGTCCTGCCTGAGGGAAGGGCACAGTGTTCTTTAATACAGCAGACAAACCGCTTCTAAAGGCTGAATTAAAACCATGACTTCGACATCGAAGTGACCTTGGGGCTGAAGGCTGTGCTGTGAAACTTTCCCCTTACAGCCCCCGGGAGGGCGGGGCCTCAGGGCAGACGGCAGCGAGGTGTGCGGCTGCGTTTGGTGCGGCCCGGGGGTAAGCGTCCCCCAGTGACAGGGCAGACCACAACCACCTGCATTTTTGTTAAACTCCCTGGCTGGGCGTGCTCCGCCCGCGATTGCGGGAGGGCAGATGGAGAGATGAAGGGATAAGCAAACAGATAGTGAGGGGCCAATTAAGTCATTAAAGAGAGTGATTTCACTTAAATTAATCTGTGCCCCGGACAGGCAGGTGATTTCAGAAGCCAATCGCCATTGAAAGGGATAGCGAGGACGCTTGGGGGCAAATTTCAATGTCCGACGACTTCGGTTGTTTAGGGGCCTTATCTGTGTTTCAAAGGTCCCAAAGTTCCCTCACCCGCACAGGCGAGCTGGCTGCAGGGAGAAGGCCCTGTCCCGACGCCACCCTCGCGGCCCAGCTGGCACCGCCGCTTGCCAGTCTCGCCTGCTGGTGCCCGGGCACCCAGCAGCTGCCATGCTTCCCTCCGGCTTTGCTTCCACTGCCTTGTGTCCTCAGCAAGGCTACAGGTGGGGCTCTCACACCCCTCCTGAACTTGGTGCCAATGAAGGCGTATGCATGGCATACGCATGTGTGTATACCCACATATAAGCACATGTATGTATGTAGGGATCTATGAAAACATGCACATACATGCATGCATGAGTGTATACGAACACAGCCGTATACCTTACCCTGGAAGAATCGTGCATAAACATTACAGTGATTACGTCCAGTTGGCAGGATTAGGGGTCCTCGATTAATTTTTCTTTATGCCTTTAATATTTTCTAACTTTTGTGAATTTGCTGTTCGTTAACTTATCATTTTAAAGTTTTTCTTAATGGTGTAAAGGAATATTTAATAAAATGAGGAAATGTGAAGATCGTTGTTCCTTTTTAACGTGTTCACAAAACCATACGTGCTCTGCGAGTCCCGGGGAGTGTTCTGCCGACTTGGTAGCTTTGGGGGCCACGATCTGCATTGAGCCTCCTTTTGGGAACCCTGCGAGCAGGGCTCCTCAATTGGGTGGCACAGCAGGCAGGGCCCCAGCACCACGCTGGTGAGCCCCCGGAACCAAAGTAGAAAGCGGGGGCCCTGTTTGCTGTTACACGGCCTGTTAGCTGCTCACACGCTGCCCCCGGAGCGGAGACACGGGGCAATGACCGCTTAGTCAGGGGACACGCACTTGCTTTGTACTTGCTTTGTACACTCTGCCCTCAAGTCCGGAGCCTCTGGGAAGAAACAAGCAGGCGGGCAGCCACTCCATCGACCGAAGGAGTGTGCAGGCAGGGTCACGAGGCGGACGCCAGAGCACGGGGACAAACAGCAGGAGGCCCGCAGGAGGAAGCAGGTGCAGCTGGCTTTTGGGAAGTGACATCGAGCTGCTTCCCAAAGGCTGAGGGGGTGTCCGTGGGGTGGGGGAGGGGGTTCCAGGTAGAGGAGGACACGGGGCACAGACAGAGAAGTGGTCAGCATGCTGCGGAGGGGGTGGGGGAGCCCTGGCTCGGCACAGGAAAAGTGGGGGGACGTAGTCTCACTGGAACAGCATCTGACCGGGCCGGAGAGTGGAAGCACACCCTGCTGGGCTCCGGTTTGGGAGACCAGAGAGGCAACAGCTGACCGTGGTCCTCTCTGGGCCAGGCCCTGGCACTGGGGGACAAAGTGAAGGAGCAGAGAGGGTGCAGACGTGTGGCCTGGGGCAGCCCGTGACCTGTCACAGAAGGCAGGATGGTGGTGATGACTGATCATAGACTGCAGCCCTGGGTGTAAGCAGCCCTGGGTGTAAGCAAAGTGTGGAGTGACAAGCGGCTCATCCACGTGGACTTCGAGGCCACCTAGGAGGACAGCAGGACACACGATGGCAGTGGGCCAGGCTGTCAGGGATGATGGCAGGTAGCAAGCTAGATGGGGACAGATGGCAGATAACGGTAGACGGGGCAAGGGGCAGACAGCACGAGGGTGCAGGCCAGAGGGCGATGCCCTAGTGGAAACGGACTCAGGAGAAAAGATTTTCTTCAAAACAAAACAAAAGGCAAAATGCAAGGTTTAAATTCGGGGTGTGGCAGTGGGGGGCGAGTGGAGGCCATGCCTACCCACCACCCTCCCTGTGGCGGGGACTTAGGAGTGGAGCCCCCTCCCCAACTCTGCCGGAGGGGCCTGGGCCCATGGGGACAGACCCGGGTCACGAAGACAAGGAAAGGGTGGAGGGGTCGCGGGCTGTAAGCTGGCCAGCTGCTTGTTAATGAATGAGAGGTGGCAGCAAGCCCCCGCCAGCCCCTACTGCCTGCAGCCCCGGGGTCTTCGGGCACAAAGCCTAAGACCTAACAGGTCCCCATTCCTAAATGGAGCAGCTCGTGGTTCAACCAGAGGGGTACCAGCTGAGTGCCCCTGCGCACCTGCTCTGCAGGGACCTCCCGGGCCCCACGTCCCTCCTGCGCTCAGCGTCCCTGCAGCACAGACAAGTCAGCCAGCTGGGGACTGAAAAGCAGAGTTCAGGAATTCAGTCAAAGGTCTGAAAATGCGGTTTCCCACAAATGATATTTTAAAAAGTACTCTAGAATCTCTTTACCGCCTCTGGACAAGGGACTAGAAGGACTCTCATCATCTCCAGAACCCGTCCCTTTGGGACGAGCTTGAGATGCAAGTCTCTGGACTTTGGGATGACACTAGTGTCTCCCTGGTACCACGACTCAGCTGTTTTTGTCTCTCAGGAGCAACCCTGAGACCTTTGGAAGGTCACTGCCCCGAAGGTGGCGCGCCCGGCCTCTCGGAGGCGCAGGGCAGGTGGCCGCGTGGCGCCTGAGCAGCACGAACGGCAGGCTGGGAGCCGGGGCTGCAGGATGTGTAATGTGTTTACGTCTCAGGGACGCAGCAGAGACAGCAAGAGGCTGCAGATACAAGCAAGGGCCAGCCGTGTCCCTGCAGGGATGGGACCGGGGCCAGTGGGAGTGTGTGCAGATCACTCCCCAACACTTGGGGCTGATGTCCACTGCCCTGCCACCCACCCACTCGAGGAAATAAAAGGCAGGGTAACTCCACTGGAGGGGTACAATCCAAGCAAAAACCCCCACGTTCCCTTCAAATTTGTTAGGTGCTTCCTTCCTCCGGCCCTGAATGAGCTCTTGGGTGGGCCAGGTGGCTTCTCTACTGAGATAATAATAATGACAATAATAATAGGTTCTCCAGTCATGTTCACTCATGAGAATCATCGCTTTTAATTCAGGCTGGTTAATAATCATGACTCCGCTGCACCCTCGGGTAACAGCTTTCCCCCAGCCATTTGGGCCTGCCGGCTGGGGGCCTGCGCTGGGGGAGAGAGACGCTGGGCTCCTTCCTGCGACCCTCTAGCCCCTCGCCAGCCCCGCGCACGGAGTCCTGGTGTCCGGTTGCACCAGGTTTGCGGGTGGCAGGGCGCCGCGTGCAGAACAAAGGAGTGGTTTTAACGAACGGCATGGCTGACATCTGGCTTCTGTTTCCTTTGCACGCGGCAGCTGCTTGAAGCTCACGCTCCCCGTGGGACTGTGCGTGCTACCCAGCCTCTTGGCTACTTCTCGAAATTTTTCTCAGTGGCCATCACCCTCCAAGAGCAAAAGAAAACCAGGCTGAGCCTGTCCTGCGTGTCATGCTCTGCACCGGCCTGTTTACCCGAACTCCCAGCAGCCAGGAAACATAAGGCATCGCGCGTCTTACAAAAACGGTCGCATTTTCAGTCTCCGTGTCACGTTAACCTTGCCGTGCAGATGTATTTGACCAGAACATCTTATTGACAAGGCAGCTGCCATTGTAAAAATGAAAGGTCACTAACACCCACTTCCCAGATGTTATTTGAGATATGCTCCAAATTATGTTGCCACCAATAAAGTGCGCACTTTGAACTTTCAGAAAAAAAAAACAACAAACTATCTTCAGATAATATGCATTCTAATTCTTAAAATAAATGCGCCCACAAAAACATTGTAGTTCAAGAAAGAGTATGCTTATCATGTTGCAATTCAGTTGAATTTCAGAAGAGAAAGAGAAATTTAAAGGAAGGAAACCGGCTCGGAGTTCCGTGAACTTAGGTGACCCCTTGAACTTTAAACTTCCACATCACAGCATGAAGTTGGGTCCAAGATAAGAAGCAGAATAAATTCTCTCCTAACGGCAGCCCTGGGTCTCGGCTGCCTAGGGGCTGACACAGCGGCAAATCATGGCGTTCGATGGGACTTGGAAGATAGACCGCAGTGAGAACTATGACAAGTTCATGGAAAAAATGGGTAAGTG
>PVJD01013094.1:0-36023 GCA_004026545.1 Mormoops blainvillei | reverse complement strand
CAGGCTGACCCAAAAATCATAAACCTTTACCCAACCCTGAAGCAGAATGGTTTACAAATGGCCACCGTTTCATTGAGAGTGGTGTCGGAAAGGTGGGATATGTCATTGTCAGCCTTCAGGAAGCAGTAGAGGCAAAACCCCGAACCCTTAGTACTCACTAGGGACTTACAATTAGGGGGAACTTCCGGGTTAATATCTGTACCGACTCAAAGGATGGATTTCTGGTATTACATGCCCATGCTGCTATGTGGAAGGAGAGAGGACTTTTAACAGCTAAAAATCCCCCTATAAAACACCCTAAAGAAACTTTAGAACTCCTGGTAGCTGTCATACTCCCCCAGGAGGTTGCAAGTAGTACAATGCCGGGGCCACCAGAAGGGGACGCAGATACAATTAAAGACAGTACACAATACACTGGCAGACCAGGCCACAAATACAGCAGCCCAGATGCCACCAGCCACCCTGGAGGCAGCTCTGTTCCCCAACCTCCCTCAGCCCGCAGGGGCCCCTCTATATCATGGAGGAGACCTCTTGGGCCCTAGAAAATGGGTTCTCTAGAGACCCTATAGCTGGATATCCAGAGATAATAAAGATTTATTACCTCAAAACTTAAAATGAAAATACAACAAAATGCTCAACGATGATATCCACCTGGGGAGGGATGCAATTGCAACCCTCCTTTCCCAATTGTTTGTACTTCAGGGAGATCATGGAAATATAAAAGCAATGACTCAAGGCTATGTACTCTGCTCCAAAAATAACCCCCCCATCTCCTTCCTCCCCCTGCCCCCTCTTACCCAGTACAATACAGGGGCACACACCCGGGGGGAGGACTGGCTGACTGACTTCACTCGGATTCCCTCCAGGGCTGGACTTAAATATTTACCAGTATTTGTAGACACTTTCACCAGATAGATTGAGGCCTTCCCTACAAGAACAAAAAAAGCTACTAAGGTGTCCAAGTACTTACTAAAAGAAATCTTACTTAGGTTTAGACTACCAAGAAGCTTACAGAGTTACTATTTTTTGTAGCCAAATTACACAACAGCTGGCTCAAGCTTTAGGGATCAACTACCACTTAGAATCGTCACGGGACCTCAATCCTTGGGTGAGGGAGAAGGAGCTAATCAAATCCCAGAAAGAACTCTAGCCAAGCTATGCCAAGAAACCTCAGAGTCCTGGGTGTCTACATCACCCATAGGTCTCCTGAGAACAAGAGCTGCACCTGAATGAAAGTTACAGGTTAGCCCCTTCGAACTCACCTATGGCAGCTCCTTTCTCAAATCTGACCCACTGATAGATGAGGAAACCCTCCAGCTTATACCTTACACCATTTATCTAGGACAGGTACAAAAGGCATTAAGGAAATATGAAAACAAAATTCTACCAGCCTCAGATAAAGACTACCAACGCAAACAAGTTAAACCAGGAGACACGGTCTATTGAAAAAACCTGGAAGGATGGCTGTCCTGAATCCTAGCTATGACTCAGATGGAAGGGCTCACATCAGGTCCTACTAAGCACTGCAGCTGCAGTAAATCTCGCTGGAATAGCCATTATCTCGAATTAAACCCATTTCTTATGTGTCCTCCCAGGAACTGCAACCTGAGATTTACTGTGCAACTGTCAAGGACCTCAGACTTCTCTTCAAGAACAAGAACTCTGTCACAGATAAGTGATGTGGTGAATAGGCTTCAGTATAATTGTCCCTCTCATATTTCTGACACTCCCTCTGCTAGGTGTCAATACACCCAGGCTCCTCCCCAAGGAAGAGAATCGTTCTGTCCTTATTGGATTTAATTCTTATTGGATAAGATCCCAAGTCCTCCACTCCATTCGAGTTATTCAAATTTTAACCAACAATGTACATATTTCTTGTTTCCCTGACCCTATTGTACCCAGGATCCCTACCAGGAGAATGGGAGACAAATGTATTAAAAAACTCATCCTTTAAAAAAAAAAATTCTCACCCAAGGGTATGTTTACTAGTTTCAGAGAGTGAGGAAGGGAGAGAGAGAGGGAGAGAGAAACATCAATCGGTTGCCTCCTGTAGGCGCCCCAACTGGGTATTGAACCTGCAACCTAGGTATGTGCCCTGACAGGGAACTAAACCTGCAACCTTTTGGTGTATAGAAAGACACTCCAACCAACTTACCCACCCAGCCAGGACAAACTTTTCCCATATTATTACTACCAGAAGTCACCTTTCCAGTTGCTGGATCTGCCATAGACAACCAATCATAACAACCCTCCCACCTCAGTTTCAAACTATAGTCCTTAGCTTGACTCTAACTCTATCAACAGCATCCCTCGACAGATTTTAAAAAGTCAGTCCTTTTTTAGTGAACCTCTCTCCAGTTCCCAATGGTTTTCCTTGCACCAATCTCACCTCCGTCATTAATCAGACTGGTAACTAGTCAGTACAGATGCTCTTATGCAAGATCCTAAGAACCCTTTTGTCATTGTGTGACATCCAATGGATTTATCAACAAGCCTGATATAGATAATTCTATCCCATCTCCGATATATCCAAAGACTTTCTCTGGCGACGGTTCCTACATCCTTAACCAGACACACTGGTGCTGCTAGGCCACACGGGCTACCAGGTGTCTGGGACACTAATTCTCAAAATGGCCCCCAGAACCCCTGAAGTTATTGGCAAAGAAAAACAGATATGAACAGGAAGCTCCTTTCCCAGATCCCCACAGCACATAGAGCCCCCACAGGGCCAAGGGACCACCTCCTAAGGGGAGGATCCCCCTCCCCTGACTGCAGGGGAGATGCCAACTGCGGCCCAGCCTTATGGACCTGGTTTTCAACAACATATCCCTAGTGGGGGTGGGGGGCACCCTTTCTGGACACCTCTTTCTTTGTGGGCACCCGAAAAATTGTTTACCTTCTGATGACAGACCTTACACCAAGTCCCACCAGCCATTACCTGCTCTAGACTTTCCATGTGTTGACAGTACACAATTTCAAGGCCAGTGCACCTTAGGTTTTCTTAGCCCCCGAGGGATTTCTGTCACTGTTCATAATGCCACTCACCCTCGAAATAAGAGGGCCACTGGTTTCATTAGAACTGGCATAGGGGAGGATTCTCCTGCAATGCAGCCACTTTAAGAAATTTAACAGATAGCCTTGCTGCCCTGGCAAAAAGTACTGGCGATGTCCTTAAAACCTTGCAATGGTCTCTAGGTTCTCTGGCTAGCATGTTAAACAGCAGATAGCCCTTGGTTCCCTAGCAGCAGAGGATGGAGGGGTGTGTGCAGTCATCACCAAAACCTGCTGCCTTTACGCAGACTCTTCAGGTAAAGTGGAAAAGGACATCAAAAAAAAATCGATGATCGGGCCGCCTAGCTTCATAACTTTGGAAAGAAAAACCCCCTGCTGCCCTCAATCTGGGGTGCTAGAAAGTCTGTTCTCCCCGCCATTATCTGGTTTTTGCCCCTTTTTGGATCTTTAGTAGTTACAGTTCTCCTCCTCATCTTTGGACCATGTCTTTTTAAACCTCTTGTCAAACTGGCCACCTCTAGGACACAGAAGTCCCATATCAAGATGATGGTACTTTGGGGATTCCAGCCCATCCCTAATTTAGAAGAATCAACCAATAGGCTCTCTGTTTCAGTCTTGGATCCAATTCCCTTGTCTCCCCCTAGATCAGGCAGAAAGAGGCTTCCGTGCCCTGTATAGGCAGGACCCAAGGTCCTTGTTAGCGGGAAGCACTGAAGACATACCCTCAAGGCCTCATCACCCCTAAAGATTTCAGGGAAGGAAGTCTCTGAGGGGAAAATAAGGCAGATTAGTAAGAGACTAGGAAAATTCCCTGGCAAGTGGAATGAGGAAACTGAGACAAATGGCTGAAAACACAACTGGAACGGCTGAGCATTTAACAGAATCACAAACCTCTTTTCTCCCTAACCAAAGATATCTAAGAGCAGGTGATTTAAGTCATTTTAGTCAGAAAGATAGATAACAAGAACAGAAAGAAAAAAAAAAACAACAAAAATCAAAAACCAAAAAACAATTAGAGCTTACTCCAAGATAAGAGGAAACTAACCAGAGAATGAACTCTGACCCCACTATACCCTTATTTTGATACATCAGCATACTAAATGACACACCTGGAAATCTAATGAGTATTCTGTCGAGATCCTCCCCTGACACCAGCCTCCTGATTTTCTTAAGTATAGAAAACAGATAAAAAACATTCAAGACAAAGGATGCCAGTGCTGGCGTTCCTTTGAGCGTACCCGTGGCCCCTTTCCTCAAGTGTGGACTTCCACTTTCATTTTCCTAAGCTTTAGTAAAGTTACTCTCACTTTCACCTGACGCAAGCCTTGAATGTTTTTGAGTCAAGGACCTGCTCATCCAGGAGAATGCCAGGGCAGGACTTGCCCCAGCTTAGACCCATTCCAGTGACAACTACAATTACATGACCTTATTTAACTAATAGACCTAGGTAGAATTAAATTGCTTATCTGCATTATATTCAAAGTTAATAGCTCTAAAGATATATTTGGTTTAATTAAACTGACAAACCTTTATTTACTGAAGATTATCTTAAATCATGTGAATTTGAAAAAATGTTTTGGTTGGTCTCTATAGTTCTGAAAGTTTGGGCCTTTAACCCAACCGAATAAAGCTCTTTTACAAACTAATTTTGGCCATACCATCCAGAAATAGAAAAATACTACACATTGATACAGACTTCCAGTCAAGATGGCAGCATGGGTAAACACGGCTCACCTCTTTGCACAACCACATCAAAACTACAACTAAATTATAGAATAACCATCACTCAGAACGGCCAGAAATCAAGTTGAATGGAAGTCTGACAATTATGGAATTAAAGAAACCACATCCATCCAGACTGGTAGGAGGGGTGGAGATGTGGAACGGGCTGAACCCACATCCACATGTGGTAGATGAAAATTTGGGAGGGGCCCTGGCTGGTGTGGCTCAATGGATTGAGCATCAGCCTGGGAACCAAAGGGCTGCTAGTTCAATTCCCCAGTCAGGGCACATGGCTGGGTTGTGGGCCAGGTCCCCAGTAGGGCGTGCCCAAGAGGCAACCACACATTGATGTTTCTCCCCCTCTCTTCCTCTCTCCCTTCCTCTCTGTCTAAAAGTAAAATAAAATCTTTAAAAGGAAAATTCGGGAGGGATATCTTGGGAGCGAGGAGTCCCACCCACCCCACACCAGGCCCATGGTTCCAGTACCAGGAAGATAAGGCTTCATAACTCCTGGCTGCAAAAACCAGTGAGGACTCAGTCAGTTGAAAATTCTGGAGTTCCAAGCAGTTCCTTTTAAAGAACCCAAACATGGACTTAAATACTCAAACTCACTCACTCTGAGCTCCAGCACCGAGGTAACAGCTTGAAAGGCACAAGTGGCATACAGAGAGGAAGTGAAGGATCTGACATCAAGGTCAGAACTGGGGGACAGGTTCTCCCAGAAAGAAAGGCCAGTGTCCTTTTTCTGAACTCTTCCCCTACAGAGCCACAGAGCTGGTAGGCAGGTGCCACATCTGATACTACATTAATGTGGCCAGTACCATTTGTCCTGCCCTGGAGATGCCCTGAAACTCTGTCCAACACAACACACAGGCCCACCCAGGCTGTTAAAAAAGATTTTTCCATATGAATGGCTGATCTTGGCTCATGCTTCAAAACTTCCTAAATCCCCTCGAGTAAGCAACAGCCATACTCAGTGAGCTCCTAGCCCCCATACCTCTTGATAAGTGGCCCCAGGCACAGCACTAGCAGTAGCCAACCTAGATTCACAGTTTGGTTTCATCTGGGAATCTCCAAGCCCAGCACAAGTAGCAACCTCTCAGATTGCTTTATAGCCCAGGCAGGGTGGCTCTGGGTAAAACAGAGGTTGGGGCTGAATTTAGCCTGCAATACCTAGGAAACCACAGAGCCTGCACACCCAGTGGATAGCTACAGACCACATTGGAGAACCACCACCCTGCCCCTGCACAGCTGATCTTCCACAAAGGGAGGAAGTTGGTGGTCAGTGATCACAACCAGTACTTATAGCTGACTGGCCTGGGTAAATCCCTCCCATTGACCCGCCAACATCAATCAAGGCTCAACTAGAACAACAGGGTGTACTCAGCCAATACAAAGGGTATACATCAAGTACCCAGCTTGGGTGATAAGGGAGGCTGTACCCTGGACCCTACAGGACACCTACTACATTAGGCCACGCTACTGAGATAGTGAGTCAAAGTAGCTTTACCTAATACATAGAAACAAACACAGGGAGGCTGCCAAAACGAGGAGACAAAGAAACATGGTCCAACTGAAAAAACAGATCAAAACTCCAGAAAAAGAACTAAACAAAATGGTGATAAGCAATCTATCAGAAGCAGAGTTCAAAACACTGATTATAAGGATGCTTAAGGAACTTAGTGAGGACCTCAACAGCATAAAAAAAGATCCAGTCAGAAACAAAGGATTCACTAATTGAAACAAAGAAAAATTTACAGGGAAACAACAGTAGAGTGGATGAAGCTGAGAATCAAATCAATGATTTGGGACATTAGGAAGCAAAAAACAACAAATCAGAACAACAAGAAGAAAAAGAATCCCCAAAAAACGAGGATAATGTAAGCAACCTGTGGGACAACTTCCAGCATTCCAACATTTGCTTCATAGTGGTGCCAGAAGGAGATGACAAAGAGCAAGAAACTGGAAATCTATTTGAAAAAATTATGAAAGAAATCTTCCCTAATTTGATAAAGGAAATAGACATGCAAGTCCAGGAAGCACAGAGAGTCCCAAACAAGATGGATGCAAAGAGACCCACTCCAAGACACATCATAATTAAAGTGCTGAAGGTTAACGATAAAGAGGGAATCTTAAAAGCAGCAAGAGAAAAGCAGTTAGTTACCTACAGGGGAGTTCCCATAAGATTGTCAGCTGATTTCTCAAAAGAAACTTTGCCAGTTAGAAGGGATTAACAAGAAATATTCAGAGTCATAAAAAGCAAGGACCTACAGCCAAGATTGCTCCACCCAGCAAAGATATCATTTAGAATCAGAGGGCAGATAAAGAGTTTCCCAGGCAAGAAAAAACTAAAGGCGTTCATCATCACCAAGCCATTATTATATGAAATGTTAAAGGGACTTATTTAAGAAAAAGAAAAAGATCAAATCTATGAACAATAAATGGCAATGAATATCTATCTATCAACAATTGAACCTAAAAAACAAACTAAGCAAACAAGAAGAATGGAGACAGAATCGTGGATACAGAGGGGGGTTTGATGGTTGCCAGATGGGAGAAAGGTATATGGGAATGGGTGAAGAGGTGAGGGGATTAATAAGTACAAATGGGTAGTGACAAAATAGCCAGGGTAATGTAAGGTACAGTATAGGAAATGGAGTAGCCAAAGAACTTATATGCATGATGCATGGACATGAACAATGGTGTGGGGATTGTCTGAGTGTGTGGGAGTTGTTAGGTTGAAGAGGGAAAAGGGGAAAAATAGCGTAATCAATAAAAAAAAAAACACAGAAAAATATCCTACATCTACAACATATACAAGTCCTCTCCAGAAAGTACCCAGTTGTGTAATATGAAAAATAGAGACATTTATTGAAGTAGATACAAAATACAAGAAACATTGTACATAGGACAATGATGGCTTAGTCCCCTTCAAAGGAGACACCTTGGGACCTCACACAGTTCCCCCAATTGCCATCAACTGCCCCATCATATTTTCCTGAATCTCTTTGATGGTCTGAAATCTCTTCCCTTTCAAAAGTTACTTTACTTTTGGGAAAAGCCAGAAGTCACAGTGCATCAAATCTGGGCTGTAGAGGGGCTGAGTCACCTGGGGGATTTGATGTTTCACCAAAAAACTCTGCACAAGATGTGATGTATGAGCAGGTGTGTTGTCATTATGAAGCTGCCCATCACCAGTTGCCCACAGCTGCGACCTTCTGTATCATCTGAATAGTTCCTGTGGAGGAATGTTCAATGTTAATGCAAAATTTGATTCAGATTCAGTGTTCTGTTTGCTTAGTCATTTTTAATGTGACAGCCACACAGTACACATGCTCACTCAAAGGCATCTAATGCCCCCACTGACTAGTACAGTGAAGTCTACATTGTTCACGCATGTGCATTCCAGTCCACTCTCCTTGACTGCTAGGTCACATTGATGTCGTGCAAACTGTTCTCATTATATTAACAATGGTTGGACTTTTTCTGGACAGACCTCATATACGGGCACACACACACCTAGAGACTGATATTTGAGAAGATATATGATTTTTCATTCCCCAAAATTTCCAGTCTTTGCCCCTTTTGTTCACCTTTTGATAAGAGTTATCTCCCTGAAGTATGTGTTACATTTATTGTATGTCTCAAAGTCATAGGAAAAAATGAAAGTTCCTTCAAGAAGGACCTTAGTTTCTCAGGGCCCAAGATACATAGGGGCGCTTTTGGGATTGGTAAAAAGGATTGGTAGACTTTGAGTACTTTATGGAGTCATACTTCTGGTTCTTTAATACTAGATATATAAAACAAAGAAGGTTGTTTTCAATTCCTCAAAGAATTGAACTGCCACCTAAATATCAAAGGACTGACACTCCCATCCACTTACATTAAAATGTTTTTTTTTTCCCTCTTTGTGCGTTTAACTTAGGGAAAAGGCCTAAAAAATCTTATCAGGCTTTGATTATCAGCTTCCAATTTGGCCACATTTATGATCACAAGCCTTTCTGAAGCTTCTGCATACTAATTTAAAATAAGTGTCCCATTCTGTTTGTTGATTTAGGAGCCTTTGCTTCTAAGTGCACTTTTTAAGTCAGTTTATCCATTTGGAATGTTCTTTGTAATGGCCGTGGTAATTCTAGGTTGTTTTTAGGAAAAATTTGCCATTTTGCTAGATAGCTGCAGCTTTCAGGACTATAGTTTTTAAACATAAACAGGTGTGCCGGAGGCAGCACATTCAATTCTATATAACGGAGCCCATTTCTTTTAGACAGGGTCTTTGAGTTTCTCAGAGTCACACTAATAGTCTGGGGAGAGGGAAAAGGACTGAACCTGTAGGCTCCAAAGAATGGGAACCAGGGCCGATTCCAAACGAATGGGGAACGGCAGCGCCCACCAATGGTTTCCACTATGGAATCTCCATTTTGTTCACAGCTTCTCCAGCTCCTCACAGTGAGTTGAGCAGTGGTTCTGTGTAAGGTGCTTGTGTGATGAAGGCCATGAAGACTGAACATGTCAGCCCAACTTCTTAGCTACTGCCCCACAACCACTGCCAAGTAGTTTAAGCAGAAAAGCAATATATTATGGGGTAAGTGGTAAGTCAAGAGTCACTGGGGGGATGGGCAGAGACCAGGTTTGACAGCTATCCAACAAGGAACATTGTCCAAAATTACACTGAAAAACAGAGACCCCTCTGCTAACACAGCATCCCATCTCACCCCACCATCTCAGAGTATGTGACGCCAAAACTTCTGCCAACATGGGCCCTGGGAAACAAGTATGCTGCGGCCACTGTCAACTCAACAGATTGCTCAAGCTCCTGCCTCTCGGGTCGTAGTTTCTGCTCAGTAGAATGTGGGTCACAGGACCGTGCCCTGCTGCAAGGGAGTCTGGGAAAGCAAGTGTTGGGATTCCATAGTGGGAGACAGGGCAGGGGGTGCCTCCAACTTCTTAGGGTTTGAGTGATCAAAGAGAATGACAAACATCGCTCCAAACCCCTAAAGCCTAGACCAGATGGGGGTTAAACTAAGAAACCTGGCCCCTGAGGTGAGGGTGGGGCCTGCCGCAGCTTTCATGCCCAGGTCTGTGGGCCTTCTGGGTAGTCCCGTCCCCCTCCGGGCTGGCCTGCAGCCTTCTCCATCTTCCCAGCTCTCCGCTGCTCCCTGATGCCAGCATACTGCCTGGCACATCATGAGTGTTGGCTGAATGTTTGTGAATTGAGCTGAATTCTGCGTAGTTAATCTGCCTGATTCCTGTCAACACATTGTGGGCATTTGCTTGGCAAGGGGACCCAGCCTGTTTTCGATCCAGATACTCTGTGGCGAGTGAAAAGATCTTGCATTTGCAAACTTCCCACTAACTGTCACCATGACCTTAAAGATGAGATGGTTCTTTAAGGAGAAGAGAGGAGAGAGAAATAACAACAAACAGCAGCTGACATTTATCAGGTACGGTAGAATGGCTACATGCACTGCTGGGGTCAGATGGCCTCTTCCAACAGCTCAGCCCTGGGCAAGGTGCTTATCCACCCTGTGCTTCAGTTTCTCCCCCGTATGATGTGGATAACACAGCAGTGTGTCAGGCTTGCATTGGTACTGAGAGGATAGAGGACGGCGCTAAGTGCATGGAATCCTTTAAACTTCACACATGTCTGTGGGGTAAGTTCCATCATTAGCATCTCTCCTGAGTTGCCTGGGGTCATACAGTGGATTAGTGGCAGGACCCATGTGCAGGGATGTGAACAAAGGTTTGTTGATTCCAGAGAATCTTATCCTGAAGCCCAAGAGAGAGAGGACAAGCTCAGGCTTATGCCTTGCTCCCCACCCCCCGGCATCGATATCAAGGTGCCTATCGCAGGACCCTGGTGGTCCCAGGAAATGGGCTGCAGACCATAGGCGGCAGCCACAATTGTGCATTTCTAATTGGGCATTTATAAGGGATGAGGGAGAGGTGGTTCAGAGTCCTTCTGGATCTGGCCAGAGGAAGCCTGGCCCAGCCTGGGCGCCCAGGATGGCTTCCTGGAGGTGAAGACACTGGGCTGAGCTTTAGTTTAAATTTACTTTACTGGCGCGTAACACATAAAGGATTGAATGCGCCCATTTTGAGTCAACAGTTCAATGAATTTTGATATTACGGAGGTACATTTGACAAATGTACCTACCTGTGTAACCACTACCCCCAGTCAAGATACAGCATGCTTTCGTCAGCCCAGAAAGTTCCCTCTTGGCCCTTTTCAGTCAATATCTCCCCACCCCCACCCCAGGCAACCACTACGGTTGAACTTCAAAAGATGAGTAGGAGGATAAAAAGGCGAGTAGAGCCTAGCTAAAAATGGGAGACGGCAAAGGCACAAAGAAGTATAATGTCACTGTGATTGCAGGATGCTGTGAGCAGTCCCTCATTATTAGAGTTGAAAGAGTAAACCAGGAGCAACAGGTGATGAAGGCAGAGGTGTGCAGAAGGACCTGTCACAGAAGACCTGGTATGCCTCGAAGGGGTTGGAGTTGGACCTCATTCTCTGGACCAAGGATCACAAGCTCAAATTCCAAAGAAAGTAGGTTACCTGAGCCCTGATCAGGTAGTTCAGCTGGTTAGAGCATCATCCTGACCTACTAAAGTTGTGGGTTTGATTCCTGGTCAGGGCACGTATAAGAATCAACCAATGAATGCATAAATAAGTGGAACAACAAATTTAGGTCTCTCTCTTCTCTCTAAATAAGTAAAAAAATTTAAATTAAAAATCAAAGAAAGTAGGTATGCATAAAAGAATGGAGAGAGCCCAGTGGTGCTGAGTGACAACAGGGAGCGGTGGGGACTGTGGCCCACTGAGCACATAGGCTCTAATGGGAGCCTCTCCTGCTCAGCCCCTTTGCACTGTTGCCTGCAGAGATTTGGGCTCAACTGGGCCACATCTGTTTGTTTATTTTTTTAAAGTAAAGCCAGAAACTCAGATTCATTGTAAAATCTCCTGATTTTAAAAGATAAACAATTAAATCTCTCAGGAATGCTTTATAGGGCGGTGCCGAAGAGACCCCGACAGATCATGGCTGCGGCCTGTGTTCAAGTGTGGGCCACCAGGCAAGGCTCTGCTGTGGGAGATGGAGGTGCCTTAACCAGGACAGTAGGTTCAACTTGTGTTTTGTGAAGGGGGCTCTGGCAGCTTCAGGAATAACTGAGTTAAGGGGTGCTGCCTGGTGACCAGGAGGGTGCTGGAACACTCCAGAGGGAGGCAATAAAGATGTGACCAGGAACAGTGGAGGCAGAGACATGATAAGATGAATATGAATTTGGGGAAGGTATAAGAAGTACAATCAGCTGGGCCTGGGGGCTCACACCCCACTCCTGTGCTCACAGGGTCCTGTGTCCTCCATGAGCCCTGGTGCGGGGACCAACACCTGGCATATGATCTGTCAGGTCATCCTCGGATCACAGTATGAGATGCACCAGGCAGCGTGCAGCTCCTGAAGGGCAGGGGCCACGCTTCCCTCCCTGCTCCTTGGGACCCCTCTACAAGGCAGGCAGTAGCTGGCACATAGTGCCTGGTACGCAGTGGGCCCACTGCAAACATTAGACTCACTTAGAAGCAACGGCAGTAAACCGATGCCGAGGGAGCCATGCATTCAGCCAGTCACATGTGTGTTCACGGAGCCCCTCCTCTAGGCCGAACTCTGGACTAGGCACTGGGAATACAGCAATGAAGACAGTAAGTCCCAGTCCTCCTGCCTCTTCCAGAGCAGCCTGGAACATGTAGTCTGGGAGAGGTGAGTGACTTGGTAGCCCCGCCTCCCTGGAGCCATGGGGGAGAGAACACTAAGCAGATGATTTGTCAAACACGGAGACAAGATGGTGGTCAGTACCTTGGGAACGGAGTAGGTAGAACAGAGCTGGAGTGATCAGGGATGCAGGGAGAGCCTCCTGAGAAGGTGACCTGAAGGGACCCATCTAGGGGGAGAATGTTCCAGACAGATGGAGCAGCACCTTCAAAGTCCCAGCCACAGAGTGTAGTCAATATGGTTAAAGAACAGCGAGGGGTGAGGGTGGAGCGGATCCTAAGGGGCCCTTTGATTTTGACTCTGAGTGAACGGGAGCCACTTCAGGGTTTGGAGCAGAGGAGTGGTGTGATCTGACTCAGGTTTAACAAGGGCACTCTGTGGAGTCAGGGGCAAGGGCAGAAGCAGAGAGGCCGGGCTGTTGCAGAGACAGGGAGCAGCAGGAGCAGAGTGGGGCGCAGTGGTGAGAAGTGGTCAGACCCGCTTACACTTTGCGGTGGAGCTGGCTGGCTCGCTGATTGATTGGGTGTGGCGTGAGAGAGGAGTCGAGGACAGCCCCAAGGATCAGGTCTGACCAAAACAATGGAGCCATCATTAATGAGATGAGGAAGCTTAAGGAGGGGCAGGGTGGTTTTTGTGGGGAGGGTGCCGGGACACAACAGCTTCACGGTGATGACAACGGCGGGGAGGAACAGAGAACTGGAGAACCACACACACAAGGCTCGCACCTGAGCACTCTGCATGAGTGATCTCATTTAATCCCAGCAACCGGGGGAGGGAGGTGCTGTTTTTGCCCCATGTGGAAGGACAATTGCTTGAGCTATTACTCTACATTCCTTCTGCCAGGGTCTTTACCTCCCTACATATTCTCCTCACAACAAACCAAAACAAAGCTCAGCAGACAGACCTCAGGTAGTGGAGGCAGAGAGCAGAAGCCGCCGGAAGGCCCAGCTTTTCCTGCCTTTTGTCAGAACTGAACTCAAGGAAGAGCTGATATCTGGTGCAGGTGGGGAGGGGAGGCAGAGCTGCTGGTCAGGCTGTAGAGGGGCTGTGAGGAGCTCACAGCCTCCCCAAGAGCCCCCAGAGCAGCAGAGCACAGCTTGAAGAAATCACAGGTGCCCCACATTCCAATGAACTGCACGGGCTCAGTGGGGAGCCCAAGCCTAATGGAGGAGTTTCTTCTTAGGATAGTAAGACTGGGTATGGAGGTCAAATTATTCCCATTACAAATGTCAGAAAACCTGGCCAGGGTGGCTTAAACCCAAAAGTGTCCTGGAGTTAGTCTGCATGGATTTACAAGAGCCGATTGTGTGCATCTCTTCCCAACTCCATGTTCAATGGCATCCAGTTTGTAGCATGAATCAGCCAGGGTAGGAGTATTTATACTATGGGAATTGGCAAACACTACCCATCAGGACTTCCCCCCTGGAAAGCCTGTTGCTAAATATTTAGTAGCACACCATTGCTTAACCCCCTTCCGCAAAGTGTATTGTGATACATACCGACTGACAGGGGACACCCTGGAGTAGGACTGACTGTGGGACACTCAAATGTCATCATCAGGGTTCTGACTTTCTGTCCCGTATGTACCTAGGTCCTTCCTAGGGTGGCAAAACGGCTGCCAGGTCCTGGAAGTCCCAGCTTAGAATCCCCAAAAGTCCCAGTAGAAGCCCAGTAACTGAGCCTCACGGGTCCTACAGGGTCACATACCCACCCTGACCCAATCATAATGACCAGGAAGAACATGCTGATGCGCCAGGCTTGGATCATGAGCCATGGGGTATGTGTGTGTATGTGTGTAAGGGGACTTCTACACAAACCTACCTACTGAGAGAGGCAAACGGCTGGTTCCTCAAAGGAAAACCCAAGGTCTGCGGAGGAAAGGGTAATGGTTGTTGGGGGTCTACCACACTTGGCTTTGTGGAGCAAATTCGCACTAAGTGACGGGCCTAAGGTCGCTCAAGGCAGATCAGGATTTGTGTCACCAAGACTCAGGATCCTTCCTGGTCTGTCCTTCTCAGGGTCAGATGTGAATACTGAAGCTCTGAGGTCTCACCCTCCCACCGAGAGAGCCAAACCAGACACAGCGTCGCAGCTCTTCCTATCTACCACTAGAAACCTTCCGAGAAAGTCCTGCCCCCCACCCCCACAGGTTTCTTCTCACATCTCATTGGCTAGGACTGGGTCACATAGCCATCCCTCAACCAATCATTGCTCGCCTGTGGGCCTGGCACTTTGAAACTCACCCAACATTGGGGGTTGGTCAGCCAGAAGAAAGAGGACTGCGAAAGGGTAGAAATTAGTGTTGAGAGCAACGTGACCTGCCACATCGAGGCGTGAGGTTGAGCAGAGACCTGGACGGTCCTCCTCAGGCTCACGCAGACAACGGCCAGCCCCAAGCCTACTTCCAGGCCTGAGGATAGGGGATATTTTATGCCTGTCCTCCCAGTGTAATTTCTAATTCTACCCACTTCCCCTCTTCGAGGGATTTTGGGCTGGCCGCTGGGGTCCCTACAAGAGGAGCCTTCCTCGGGAAGGCTGCGGAGTTCACTGGGCTGGGGCCGAGGGGAGGAGTACCTCTGCTGGAGTTTCCCGGAGGCCTCTTGACCAGGCTCCCGGCCAGGATGAGGGCAGGAGCCTGGGGCTTGGGGAGCGGGTTGGGGGGCGGGGTTGCGTCCCTAGCCTGCTCCGGGAGTCTGGCAGAGCTTCACAGATTCTGCGCTGGGCACTCGGGAGTGGCTTGACTGCAATCTCTCCCATGGCCAGAGACGAGGCTGCAGCTTTCCCAAGCTTCATTCCCGAGGCTGGGCTGAGTCTCAAGCCAAGACAAGGCAAAGGACAGAGGATGGTCAGTGGCATAAACACCATACTCTGGGGGGGGGGGCGGATCTCAGGTGGCAGAATCCATGTCTTCACGGGGGCATTGGGAGGGCTCTGGAGGAGCACTGAGCTGCGGAGAAGCTTGGGATCATCTCAGACAGTATTTTCCAAGTATACGTTGCCTCCATGAGTGCGAGAATCACTTCAAGGATTACCACCAGCCGTTTTTTATGAAAGAGAGAGAGAATACAAAATATCAAGAGTATAAGACATGTAGTAAGAGAAAGCACCTGTTCACAAAATTTTGTCTCAGTTTTAGATCTTATAAATGCACATATTGTATGTATTGTGTTCTGATATTAAATGCATTTCGAAAAAGTTTGGAAAACAGTTGCTCAGTCAAACCCCAGAGAGTGCGATCTGCCCACGGTCACACAGCAAACCAGTGCGCGGACCGGGCAGTGAGATGAAGTCCTCGGACTGCAGCCCACTGCCGACTCAGCCCTGCTCTGTGACGGCGCTGGGTGAGCCAGCACAGGGCTGCTTGCCTGACTGAGACACATAAACCACTTTAATGCAACGGGTGTGCTGGGAGCCCATCGGAGAGATATCTGGCCCAGTCCCTGCCAGCCCGGAGGACAGGGATGGGGCTCCAGAGCCTGGTCAGTGAGCGGTAAATGCTGAGTGAGGGGATCCAGGTCAGGACGTACCTTATGCCTCCCTGTGTCCCGGCCCCAGGGTGGAGAAATGTTAGGCACCTCCGCTGCTCTCCTACTCCCCAGGCCCCTCACCCTTAGAACAGGCCCCTTCTCAGCACCCTAGGGATGCATGGCCTGCGGCAGGATGGACTAGGTCTTCCCAGCACCCACCCCTGCATGGAAGGGTGTCTCTGCTAGCTCTCAGAGCCCTGCTGGAGACACTGCTGGGCCTGGGGCAAGGCAGGGAGTAGCCAGGAAGCCTAATTAGAACACTGGAGTCGGGCTCTCCTATCTGCCACTGACCAGGGGACAAGCCCTGAGATTTAGAGCCAATGACTTCCCTGTTCTAGACCCTGTGCCCTCCAGTTACACAAGGAGAGAGATGTCTAAAGTCCCTGCCAGCCCCCAAACCTGAAGACCCTCCTTAACCTCAGCCCCTTCGTCTGGAAGTCCTTCTCACCTGCAATCCTCTCTCCTGCTGCAAAATCCAGGAGCAACAGTTTGCTCCAGGCTGAGAACCCCGGCACTAAAACCAAGACCCCACCTGCCCTGGGCTCCCTGGGCAAACTGCCAGCCACTCCTCCCAGGAAGTCCTTCCAGATCCGCAGTTTGGTGGAGTGCTAGGGGCCGTTGCTGCTGCCGCCGAGCTGGTGTGAGAGTTAACTACTCTGCCGGACAGGGCCTGGAGGAATACTTCAGAAACAGAAGCTACCTCTCACTGCACACACAGGAGGACCCCGTCCTCTCACTCCCACCCTCAGCCCTGTCCTGGGCCCAGGAGGACTTGGCCTGGCTCGTTGGGGGACCCTGGGCCCCGCCCTTGCACTCTCCAGAACTGGAACCTTCTGAACTAGGTGGCATGCTCTGACATGGGGGTTAAATACCTGCAGGGCGCCTACGAGGACCCAGCCCTGTGTCATGTAACGCAGGGTGAGTGTGCGTGTGTGTCGGCAGGGGTCGGGGAGGTAGGGGTGGGGGGTGGTGTGCAGGTATCAAGACCTGGGCCAGGGAGAGAGAATAACTCTCTGAGAAACTCTCAACCAGACCAAAAGCAGGCAACCGCAGAGCCCTGGCTCTCGTGGACATGAGCACTGTGGGGTGACATTTGCCTCTCATGGCCAATAGCTATGGATTCCCTCCCCACAGCGCTGTCCCTGGCGGCTCCAGGACACACTTAGGGCTTGGTGGGAACAGAAGGGAGCAACTGACTGGGTCCTGAAAGCAAACGCTGCTCCTACAACTGTGGCTTCTTCAGTTGCCTCGCAAGCCCTCAGAACCTCCTGAGGAGCCCCAGAGGCCCCGTCAGCCGTGGGTCCGGTTTATCCACTATAGCGACCTCCTTTCTTGTGGCTTTCTAATGGGAGGAGGAGTGTGCTTTGAAGGTGAGGGCAGCCTGCTGTGTCCCTGTGGGGCCCAGAGCCCACCGTTCTGTGGGTTCCTGGCCTGGCCTGCTCCCAGAGCTGGGGGTGCGGGGTCGGGGAGACACTCTTAGAAATGCCTCAGCCCAAGATGCCCTGGAGCAGACCTGCCTCTCTGCAGATGGTCTCCCTGGAGCTACAGGTCCAGGCTTGGCCCAGGGGGTGGTCTGAAGCCCAGGCCACTCCTATTCCTTCCCGCCCCTGCCCCACAGAGCTCAGCCCCAGCCCAGGATCAGCCTGTTCTCCCGCAGCTCATAGCCATGGGGATCCTCCCTCCAGCCTGCACCAGGTAACCTAGGGTTGCAGTGGAAAGACGGGGGTGCGGGACCAAGAGGGAGATGTGAGCACAGTGTTCAGCATGGCGGGTGTGAAGGGAGGGCAGGCTGTCGGGGGATGGGGAACGGAGCCTCCTACATCTTTCTTCCTGACCACCTGGGCTACTGCCACTTCTGTTTTCACAGCCTCCCTAGACTTATAGTGACCTTCGTTTGTAGCAAACTGAGGCCCTGGCGGGGAGGGCACTTGCTGTGGGCAGGGCAGGCATCCACTCTCATGCCTCCTCCCTGGGACCTCATTCCCATCTCTAGCACTGTCCTCGCTGGCCTCGGGCCAGTTTCTTCCCTTCTGAGGACCAAAGCCTCCTCGACTACAAAATGGGTTCTTTGGGCTTGGTGACCTCTAGGGCCCTTCCTAATTCCCCTGGGGCACCTTCCCTCTGGGAGGGTGGCATCCTCCTGGCCCCTGGCCTGGATTCCACTTGGCCTCTAACCAGCTGTACTGCCTCAGGCAGGATTTCAGCTTCTCTGAGCCTCTTCACTCTGCACAATACAGTAATCTCCCTTGACCCGCTGACCTTGAGGCCTGTTATAGGGGCTAACTGTTACCAAGGAAGGGAACATGACTTGAAGCCATAAAGCTCCCTGCAGACGTGCAGGAGAGGGATTACAGAATTCTGGGGCCTCCAAGTCGCAGCCCGGCTCTGTGCTGCTTGGTTGGCCCAGTGCGATCCCATATTTGAGGGCTCCAGGGCTCCCCGCCACCTCTTAGACTGGCCAGCTGTGCCACGTGGCTGCCTTTGAGTCTCGCTCTGAGTGTGGAGGTATCTGAGTCCTCATGCTGAACTGGAAGTTTCTAGGGTCCTGTGGGTGCCTCCTGACGGGGAGACCACACAGCTGGAGCACACAGCTGGCAGGGGGGTCCAACAGGCCATTTCTGCCTCCTGCCCCGCCTCCAGCCCACACCTCCAGTGCTTAGGTGCCTAGTCTCCTGAGGCCGTGGGTAGGAAGAGGCTCACAGCTTTTGCCTCCAGCCGCAGCTCATGACAAATTGCTCCCATGGGTTCTGAAATAGCTGCATAGTTTACCCCTTTTCAGCTTAAAAATTTGCCAAGTCTCCTCCAGCCGGCCTCCCCCCACCCTAGCCTACACCCTGCCTGTGCTCCTCAGACCTTAAAGAATATTTAACCACCTGTTAAATGATTTATCCCGCGGAGGCTGCAGAGCTCAGGGCATCTCACGGGCCTCCTTGAGAATTAACTAGAGCCATAAATCAAAACGACATTTGAGAAATTTCCAGCCGCCCCAGACAGCAGGCAGTGGCTTGGACCCAGACAGGGGAAATGGCATTTAGATGGAGGGACTGGCACTCTGATGGAGAGACTAGAGCACTGGCTGGGAGCGGCTTCCAGCCTGGCTCAGAGGGGGTGGTGGCCCAAGGACATTCTGCTTCTAGAAGGCTCTTTCGGGACTACAGGCAAGTCCCCTTGGCTCTTTGGTAAATTCAGGCAGCACCTTAACTCCTGGCACATGCAGTCGGCAGAGAGCTTCCCCACCTGTTTTCCCACCTGATCTCAAAACGGCCCAGGAAGCCTGGCCCCAGGAACGGGCAGAGTTAGGCCTCGTATGGGATTTGGGGCCTCTGCCAGTGGCAGCAGGGGCGGTCTTGACTTGTGGAGCCCAACAGTGACAAGTATGGTAGAACACAGGGACCAGACTGCAACTTGGGTGGATGCATGGTGGCAAAAGAGGGCCAGGTGAGGCTACGTTCAGACTCTGGCTTGTGTCTGAGGGTGGGAGGGGGGAGGGGAGAAGTTGACAATGACCACTAGCTGTATGCTAAGCCCAGAGCCGAGTTGCAGAGAGGAGCCCCCACAATCCCATCAGAACCTAAGGAAGTAGGTACCTAGTTCTTTAAACCGCATTTTACAGGTGAGCAGAGCTGAAATGCTCTGGCCAAGGTGAGCAAGGTCAGAGCCAGGAGCTGAAACCAGACTGGCCTGACTTCAAATTCTGTAATTTTCTTCCCCACTATCAGGTCTTCTGAAAGTAAAAACTAAAATGTACTGGGCCCGTGCAGTCGGCTGGCATCTCCCAAGGGCCTGACCTGCCTTGCCACCTGGAGTCCTCACAGCAACCCTGGCAGGTTGGTTCTCTTATTCTCTCCATCTTATAGATGAGGAAACTGAGGTCCCTAAACCCTCAGCTTTGAGGAGCAGTGCTAGGGCTCAGCCCCAGGCACTCTGACCCCAGAGCCTCAGGTCTGTACAAACAGTCGTCACCGCGTTCAGAGACTCTGTGTGGAATGCTTGGTGGCAGTACCTTCCAGGCAAGAGTGAGGCGGCTGGGACCATCGGGCCCTGACTTCGGGGGAGAGGAGAATTCCACACCGAGGGGGACTCAAGCCAGATGTTCAAACACCAGGTTAGGCCCGGCGGACAGAGTCCTAGGCAAGGAGGCTTCGAGGAGCCCCTAGGGTTTCATGCCCCTGCCCCATGCCAGAGCCGTTGGCAGCAGGCCTCAGAGGGCCCCAGGCCCCCAGCCATTATTGGCTCCAAAGCAGAGGGGCAGGGCCACGGCCTGGACTTGTCTCCATCCAGGGGGTCACCCTCAGGGAGCGTCCGCTCCCCATGTTTATCCGTGGCGGTGAGGAGCCACCCTCTCTTCTGCAGCAGTGAGGACCTCCCCATCGAGGCTGGGAGCCAGGCCCAGTGGACAAGGTGCTGCATCTTCAAGGACAGTCATGCCCCTTAACATCCCAGCCCTTGTCCCCATAACCCTTGAAATGTCCTGGAAGTGCCAATATTGGGCCCCAGATTTTGTCTCCTAGACTGCATCACCCCAAGAGCAGAACAAAAATCCCTTTTCAATTCATGAGCCCCAGTTTGTGATTTTAAAAATCTCAAATTTTGGAGAAGAGATGTAAAAGGCCTGCTGGGACTAGTGTGGCCTCCCGAAGGTCCCTGCCCAGACACTCAGTGCAGGGGGTATGGGAAGGTGGCATTAAAACATGAATGCCCCAGCAACCAGGTAGAGCAAGTCAACCTCTGGTAAGGTGACAGCCTCACCCACCATATCTCCCCTCACCCAGTCTGAACCCCTTTCAGCCTCAGGATGGATCCTTTATTCCTACCAGAAATGGTCTCCAGCCAGTACCTCCAGATACTTGGGATGAGTCAAAGTCCTTCCCCCAGGGGCTGTGGTGAAGGGTCCCCACAGATGGCAGGGCCTGGTAGAGAGACCTCGCTGTGCTTGCCTTCCACTCAGCAGCCTGGCTAGTCAGCCCAGGCCCACCCCAACCAAAAAGTAGGACTTGGACATGCTCCTCCTCAATCTACCCCTTCCCAGAGTGTAAATTCAGCCAGGTTCACCAAGGCACCGGCGCCCTCTAGTGTCTTCTGAGGGCACAACCCAGGCTCCCCAGACCAGGAGCCACTCACCCTGGGAAAAACGGTAAGAGACATCCCACTGGTCCCTCGCCCTTTGACTGAACACAGTGATGAGGAGGGGGGGGTATGTTCCCAACCCCACCTGCCCATCCTGCCCTCTTACCAACACTTTCCTCTCTGAGCCCCAAACCTTCCACCCAAGCATCCTCCCCCTCCTCCAACAGTCTTTCACATTCTGCACCTCAATTAATAGGCCAGGTCCTAGCTGATGTTGACTCAGGATGTCAGGGCCAGAAGCGGCTCAGGGACCCAGTGTCATCACAGACGTGGAGGCTGAGGTGACAGGGCAAATAGTACCAAGGTCTGCTTCCCTGACACAGGGTGAGTGCTCAGCGCCTGGCGGAGGCAATGTCTGCGTTCCAGAGCCCTGTGCTGCTGCTGCTGGAGCCAGGGCTGCAGCTGGACTTGCCTCACGGTACAGGACCCAGCTCCACCCCACCCCTACCACCCCTGGTCCCCAAAGGCCATGGCCAGCTTTGTGGACGCAGGGAGGCCGGTTTTCGCCTCTGACGCCCCTGAGGACAGACGGGGATGGATGTGTGGAGTGGACCGCGTTCCACGCAGAGGAGCTGAAGTGCAAAGACCCTGGAACTAGAGGGTGTGGTGCATTCCAGGGACACAGCGACTCCTCTTGGCAGGTGTGGGGTGAGTGTGCTGGGCCTCTGAGAGTGGGCTCTTAGAGCCACCACTCTGAATGACAATATCAAAATACTCCAAGCAGAAGGAAATGATTCAGAGGCTTCCAGACAAGGCAAGAAGAAGGCCATTCCCACATTAACCTATGGGTCACATCACCATGTCCCTGTCAGGGGAGGGGGCAGGTCTGAAACCTCATGCAGAGGGGAGGATGGGCCAGAGGGGTGGGGCGGGGCGGGGGCGGGGGTGGGGGTGGGCGCTGATGGGAGACAAGATACGACTTAGGCCTTGGACTCAAGACCAAAAAGGAAGGAACTGCCCCTCTTCATGGCTTCTGTCAGTGGAGCCCCGGAGTCACCTGTTCCCAAGAGTGACATTAAGAGGCTGACAGGCTCTGACAGAGCTCAGCTGGCCCCTGAGTAACAAGCACATGCTATTAGCATGCCGGGAGCTGGGAGGGAGAAACAGGCACCCAGCCTGGCTGTCCCCTCACGTGCGGTCCCCAGTCCCAGGGCTGGAAGCCGCCCCCGCTGAGGCGGCAGAGTCACTGGAGTCACCATGCCCAACACTCACCAGGTAGAGCCAGGCTCTCTGAGTTGGACTGTAAAGGTCCCATTTGACAACGGCAGTGGAAAGGTCTCTAGAAACCCTGGGGGAGGGTGGTGCCAGGGGAGCCGGGAGATGGTGGTGGTGGGTGGTGGGTGGTGGGTCCTCTCTGCTCCCCGTCCAGAGACCCAGAGGCAGCTCCAGTTTCCTCTCCCCAGCCCCAGGGCTCAGAAAAACTGGAAAAGACAGAGTCTGCGACCTGAATCTTGTGAGGACAAGCTCCTGTTATTTGGGGGTGCAACTGAACTGAAGGAGGTTGGTCTCACAGAGAAAGCAGGAGAAACCCGATGCCTGACACAAATATAAACCTCACATGGTTTCCAGCTCGAGTGGCTTGTTGCTTGTCATGGCAATTGTGCACCATTTCTCTCCGTCACTCATTGTAATTAAGAGGGTAACATAGAACATCAGCAGTCAGCCTAATGTGGGAACTGCTCATGGCCCGATGGCTAGTGAGACTGCGAGGACACAGGACAGAGTGACCGCCCTTGTTCACAGAGAAGGCTGAGGCTGAGAGAAGCAAAATGACCAGGCCAGGGCCCCGCGAGGGTTGGGGCAGAGCCAGAACTGGAGCTCACACTCCTCATGCCCACTCTATCCCTCCCGGGTGTCACATCTCCAGCCTTGGACTTTACACAGCAGACTCCAACCAGCCCCGTCCCTGACTCCAGTCCCGACCAAGCAGCGTTCAGAAT
This sequence comes from Mormoops blainvillei, assembly GCA_004026545.1. Lineage (NCBI taxonomy): Eukaryota > Metazoa > Chordata > Mammalia > Chiroptera > Mormoopidae > Mormoops > Mormoops blainvillei. The sequence continues at coordinate 12,929 of PVJD01013094.1, read as the reverse complement.
GCAAGTCTTGACCCTTCTAACTTTGAGTTGATAGTAAGCGTGGTTCTACGCAATCCCAATTCAAATTTCAGTCTCTAAAGCAACCTAACCCAGCCCTCCCCCAGCCCTCAGCAGTCCCAGCCCTGCCCCCAGGCCTGTGAACAACCAAAGATAGAAAGCCCTGCCCTGGGGGCCCACCTCCACCCTGGCCCTGGGCAGTCAGGGTGAGGTTCAGAGAGGTTAGGTTTCAGGTCATGCAGAGTGAGTTGCAGGGTTGAGCCTGGAGCCCAGGTCCCTGAGGCCCTGGAGTTTCCTGGTGTGAGTGAGTAAAAGGAGACCTGGAAGGTGCAGGGGCAGGGGGATGGCAGCGGGCTCCTTACGCCACTGATGTTGACAACTCCAGGGGCATACCTCTGATGGTGACCTCAAGGAGCCCACAGCGTCTGGGGAAGTCAGCAGCCGAGGGATTGTTAGTCTTTCCCAAGGGGAAAGCCCAAGGTCACCCATCAGGCCAGTGGCAGAGCAGGGCAAGAGCCCAGGTCCTCTGACAGCCCACCCAGGGCCCCCTCATTGCCCCATCCTCCCCTTGTTCCACTCTGTGGGGGCTGGGCAGTGGACTTGGTATAGAGGGAGAAATAAAGCAGGAAACTGCACAAGATCACAGAGGGTGGAACACCAGTTTCTAGTCCTCATACCTGGAGAACTTAAAATGTTTCCTTGCCCCAGAATGACACTCGCAGGTGCCATTGGCTGACATTGATCAAATGCGCTAACCGCCCTGTACCTGCATGCCCCCGTCTGCACAATGCGACCCTCTAGCCACCTCAAGGTGTTGCTTGGCATTAGGATGGGATGAGGGACTCCTGGCTCATTGTAGGCTGACTTACTTCGGTCCTCTGTCTCCCTTCCCCCACTCTCCCACTCCACGGCCTCTGGGAAGTCACCTCTGGGCAGTCTTTCTCTCCCCCACCTGCCTCTGCAACCAGCAAACCCCTCAGGACCATCCACTCAGTTCTTGAATCTGACCTGAACAGATGTCTTCCTCACACAAACAGTGGTGGGGTGTGCAGATTGATACTCTGAGTCCTCAGGAATGACCCAGAAGACCAACCAAAAGCATTCAGCCCTGCCCACCCCCAGAACATCCTGGTGGACCCCTCAGGTGTAATCAGCAAGGCCCCCGGGCCTGTGCGGCGACGCCCAAAGCTTGGAATAACCCTGAAGGCCAAAGAATGAAGAGTGACCCTGGGGCACAGGACCTGGCAAAGGGACCAAAGAGAACTCCCTGGGGTGGGAAGAGTGGAGGTAGAGGCCCAGGCTGGGAGCCAGCAGTGTCGAGGCCCAGACAGAGGAGCAGCCAGTGTTTCCCAGGCTGGCAGAAGGGATCCCGCCAGGAGAAGACAAACGGCCAGATGGCAGAGGGAAGGCACCGGCTGCAGATTCCTCTGGGAAAAGTAATTAAGCCTTCAATTAGTGCTGCCCTGCCCTGTCTGCTTCAAGGGGTGCCCAGGGCCCAGGCTGCCCGGCCCAAGCCAAGAATTAATAGCTCACTCTCTCATGAACTCAGCAGAGAGGCAGCCAGAACCACCCACCCACCTGCCGGCTCCAGGCAGGATGTAGGGTGTGGGGCGGGGGGTCCTCTTTGGACCCCCTTGTCCACTGAGAGTCAAGTCACGTCATAGGCCGGTTAGAGACAGAATGGCATGGTGAGCCCTTTTGCCCCTGGGGACCTGTGCATCCTTAAACTATTCCCAGAAAGGAAGGAACCAGAACCACCCCAGTATGTCAGGACAGGAAGGTCCTGAGAGGCTTCATTGCAACAATTATTGTGCCCGACATTGTGTGGGGTGCTGCGGACAGAGATGACTAAGAGCTCGGCCCTATCCTCCAGGAGCTTGTGATCCACTAAAGGGGCAGGAGTGGCGAGGGAATAGACCTGAACCTGACCCTCTCGAGAGCACTGTCAACAGCAGCACCTTCCAAGAGGTATGGGTGTAGCGGTGTCACCTCGGGGGAGGGAGGGCTGCTTGGAGGTGGCCAGGTGAACAGAGAGGTCCCCAGTCATATAGTTCCACCCTTGGTTTTATGGGCAGACAACCTGGGGCCCAGGAAGGGTGTGTGACTGGCCCAAGGTCACAGTTCTTCTGGGGCAGGACCAGAATTGGAACTCAACCCGCCTCTGAGGCTGTAACGTGCCTCCCCATGTTAAACAAGGTGAACCGAGGCCCAGGGCCTCACTTAACTGGGACAGTGAATGGAGCCCTCCTGGCATCCACGCCCCGCCCAAGAAAGACTGGTCCTCCGAGGGTTCTTTCACCCGTCTCACCCTGACAAGCATTGCCAGAGTCCACACACTCTTTTCTACTGAGGCGTTCTGGAGAACAGTGGCTCCCCCAGCCTCCCTTCGAGCACAGGCTTTTGTGCCCCTTCCAGCCCCCTCCCCTTCCCCACTGCCTTCTTAGCACCCCAGCCATCCCTGTAACCCCCAGTCATTGCCTAGCACTTCCGGCTGACAGGCCACCAAGAATGGTCAAGCACCATTGAACCCTCCCAGCACTGGCCAGGGCCAGACTTAAAGCCTGTTGCTCAGACACAACCTGGAGAGTTTGTTCAAATGCAGACTCCCAGGCCTCACTCAGGGTCCTGGGATCAGAATCTCTGGGAATGGGTCATAGGAATCTGCACTTAAAATAAGCGATTCAGCCCTGGCCAGTGTGGCTCACTCAGTATGTTGGAGCATTGTCCTATAGACCAAAGGGTCGAAGGTTCAATTCCCAGTCAGGGCGCATACCCAGATTTTGGGTAAAATACCCAGCAGGAGCACAGATGAGAAGGCAACCAATGTTTCTCTTTCACAGTCCTCTATCTCTGTCTCTGTCTGTCTGTCTCTCTCTCCCCCCGCCTCTCTATAAAAGCAATGAAAATATATCGGTGAGGATAAAAAACAAAAAAGCCATCCATGGTGTTTTCCATAAATGTTATAAGTGGATACACAAATACAGAAAAGTGTAGAAGCCATAAGTAATTTGTTCAACGCGCTTTCACAAATTTCGCATCTGTTTAATCTATGCCAGATCAAGAAACAGAACATTAATAGGCCCTCAGAAACCCATCGTGCTTCCTTCCCCAGAAGTGCCACTATCCTGACTTCTACCAGCTCAGGCCAGCCTTGCCTGCTTTTGAACTTCCTGTGTATAGAATTATGCAGACACTCGTGTCTGGCCTCTTCTGCTTGACATTGTCTGTGTCATTCATATTGCCACGTGCGGATTTGGTTTCTTTTCTCTCAGGCCAAGTAGCATTCCAGCTCATAATTGTAGCAGTTTATCTGCACTGTACTGTTGCTGGGCATTGGGTTGTCTCCAGCTTTAGGGTATCAAAAAAGGGTCCCTGTGAAAATCCTCTCACATGTGTCTCCTGGACACTTGTAGGCATTTCCGGAGGGTGCTGTCCGTGAGCGGAATGGACCTTGTGTTCAGGCTCCACAGGCACTGCGAATGGCTTTCCAGCGGGCTGGACCAAGTTAGATTCCACCGGCAGAGTTCCACTTGGTACGTTTCACTGTCATCACTGACGGCTGGCACATTTCTATTTCTCTTTTCATTTGAGCCATTCTGGTGGGTGCATCTGTGGTGTCATTTCATGCTTTAACTTGCCTTTCCCTGATGACTAATGATGTCGAGCACATTTTCTTCTGTTTATTGGCCATTTGGGCATCCTCTTTTGCAAAGTACCTGTTCAGATTTTCTGCCAATTTAACAATCGAATTGTCTGTCTTTTTTTTTTTTTAATCAATTTATAGGAACTCTGTATATATTCCGGATCCTAGTCCTTTTTTGGATATACATATTACAAATATCTTCGTCAACTTGGTGTTTTGCCTTTACACTCTACTGATGTCTTTTGATGAACAGAGTTTTTTTATTTTAATACAGTCCAAATGATCAATTTTTCCCACATTAGGCTAACAGTTCTTGCGTCCTATGTTCAGGTGGTTTCATGCATGTGAAAGTGTGAGGGGTGGGAGTGAGGCTTTTGCAGACAGACAACAGTCCCCATCGTTGCTGCACCCCACGTGCTGCTCAGCCAGAGGCACAGAGCTCAGTCATCACCGGCCACGCTCACTGAGTACCTGCTCTGCGCTCCGGCGCTGCGTGTGTTGCCGCAGGCATTCCTGTCAGCCTCTGCTTGGCCTGTGTCCGTCGGACCGTGTGTTCTGAGAGCAGCCCCTGGAGTAGCTGCTCCACAGAGTGCTGCCATAGGCCAAGGTGGTACATGACCCCAGTGCCCTGGACAGAGATGATTGGACAGGAGCAAAACCACACTGAGCCAATCAGGCTCTTGCTCCTGGAAGTTTGGAATCTGTCCTGAGGGGCACTACTCTCAGTCCGGACTCAGGAGCTGAGGCTGCCATGGGGATGGGGGTGGGCATATCTGGCCCCACACCCCTGGAAGCCACAAACATGGCCTGCAGAGGAAGCAGATGTGCAGAGAAGCAGAGGTGAAGGATGGAGTGTAGACACTGCCAAGGTTACCACTCCCCTCCAGGCTGTTGGCCCTTGTGCTGCACTCTTGCCCCGGGGGTGTGTGGACACCCAGCATCTTTCCAATAAATCCCCCTTTTTGTGTAACGTGAATCCTGTTCTTGCAACCAAGAGAGTCTTCGCTAAGATGTGACTATCCTCTTGAATCCTCAGAGCAGTGGGGCCTTCCCTTTTAAGAGATGAAGAAATTGACACTTGAAAGATGGTAGATGCTTTTCCCCAAACCTGGCTGCCACTAAGAACCAGAGCCGAGACTCCAGCCTTGTCCGCATGGCTCAAAGCCTGCTCTTACTTCCTTATTTCTTATTCCCTCACAGAGCCGGGCACCCTGGGCCTGAGATCAAGGTTTCCCGAAGTGTACTCTGTGGGACCCTGGGCTCAGGGATAAGCCTGGGGTGTGTGTGGGGGCGGTATTTTGGTTCCCTGACCCAGCTTTGGGGGCACGTGCTGAGCGGGTTACCCTTCACGGTAGAGCATTTCAGAGCTTTGGCTAGAAGGGAACTTATTGGGAGCCTATGGAATGCAGGGTTTCTCTAACTTGTGTGACCATGAAACCCCCTTTCATTAGGAACATTTTATGGGATTAATGTTTTATGGAAAATGCTGCAGGGAACCAAATTTCTCCTTCCTGTCCCAAGGTAGCCTTCTGGAAGTGGGTGTCCTGGGCAAATAATAGGACCTGTCCATCCCACTGGGCATGCGGCCCCTCCTTAGCTGCACAGGGTTTACTTATAAATCTGCTTCCTGAGGGTTTGACTCACCTGAAACAACTCCCATGGGCCTTGCGTACCCCTGGATGAATCAACTATATTCGAATTTCAGATTATTCCAAGTAGTTAATGAGCCTCACCATGCCTGGGACTCCAGGCCTGACTGGGCCACCGTCAGCCCAGGCTCAGTCCAGCCAGCCCCTTCTCAGCAGGAATGAGCCTTGGCGGGGAGGGGCAAAAGAGAAAAGAGAGAGAGAAGGGACAGGGCTAGAAAAAAGGGAAAAGGGCGGGGGAGGAAGGAAACGGTCAGGAGGCAGGTGGCCCCTCAAACAGACAATCTGCCAAAGGTGCACGCAGGATGCTGGGAAACCATCAGGGGTGTGTCTCTGGGGGCACCGTGGCATCGTGGAGACCTGGGAGGACGTGCTCAGAGAGGTGGGCGTGCAGGAGCTGCTGCTCAGGAACCATGAACACCCATCCTATCGTCCCCTCACCCTCCGACCTCCTGCCGTGCCTGGAACCCAATCAGAGGCCGGCAGGGCAGGGGGCTGCTGTGCAAACGGCACTAGCGGGGTGGGGAAGGTGAGGAGCTGGGTAAGGGGGAGCGGAGATTGTCCGGTGCAGGGGGGCCTGGAAGAGGGCTGTTGGAAGAGGAAGGGGAGCGGGGAGATAAAAACACAGGGCAGATCAAATGGAGGGGCCTTGAAAGAAGGAAGAGAGAGGAGAGGAGCCTCAGGAGTGGAGGTGGCTTTGCTCAGCCCCTGCTAGAAGCACGGGGTCATTGCTAAGGTCCAAACTCCCAGGCCTCTAAGTCTCAGAACAGCCCACCCTGGGAGGCAGACATGAGTGCAGACCCTGCAGAGGGACGCTGTGGCCCCCTCTCCACTCTCCCAGCTCCCACATATCTGGTGGGCAGACGGGCCTCTGCTGAGATCAGGTTGGCTGACAGGCCTCTGATGTGGGCAGCCCTCCCTTTATCCGAGCCCCGAGTGCCTGAAAGGTTGGGAACATAAATCAATGCCAGGCAAAAAATCCTCGTTGAAATTCACCAGGAAAACACATCAGAGAGGATCCTAGAGCGAGTTCTTCTCCATGCAGAACAATTGTCGTCCGTTTGGTTTTTGCCTAAAAGCAGATGTTCAGACACAGAACCGGCTGAAAGTGGGCCTGCTGTCTAGAGGATTCATCATGGGGACATTGTGACCGGACCAAGACAGGTGATGGGCTGCTTCTGCCTCCCAGATCCCCAGGGTTGGGGGAAGCTTGAGGATCCTCACACCTCCTCTGCGTCACCTCTCCAAGTTCTGGTGGCTCTGAGGGGGGTGGGTCAGCACTCAGAGACCACTCAGGTCGCCCAGCCCTGCCATCAGTGGCGCCGGATTCCCTCACCACCAGCTGCTCCCTGGACCTGGCCTGGAGGGGCATGGGGAAAGTCACCTTCCCCATTCATTCCAAGCACAGAAGCACCAGCTCCTTCGGCAAGATGAAGCCAGGAGCACTGTGACCCGGCCAGGGAAAGTGATATCTGAGGCTGACAAATCCATCACGGAGAGAAGCAGCTGCTGTAGATCAAAGCAGAGTCCCTGCTCCCTGTGTCTCTACATCATCATTAGCAGAGGACAGAGGTGGGGGAGGTTGGGAGAGGGCAGAAGCGGGACTGCAGGAGAGATCTTTAAGCCCAGAGTAAAGCTGGATGCCCCAGAGGTACCTGGTGGAGGGGAGGGAGCAGCTCCAATGCCCTCTGAGCCCAAGGTATGGGGGACCAACTGAACTCCAGGCCCAGGACACATGCCAGGGAGGGCTTCCTGGAGGAGGAAGCATCTTAGCTGAGTCCTAAGAAGGCATAGCTGGTATCCAGGACATGCGTGGATAGGCAGAACACTATACTGGGGAAGCCTTTACCTTTGGGGGCTTAACAGAAAGACAAGACACCACTAGGAGAAGTCTTGAATTCAGAGACCCTTCACAAAGTGCCCATTGATAGGTTATATACAGGGTGGGGTAAAAGTTGGTTTACAGTTGTTTGTATGGAAAATAATACAATAATCAATAAATAATAATACAAGAATAAACTTTGTTTTGCATATTCACAACTATAAACATACTTTTGCCCCTCCCTGTAGATGGGAAACCAGTGAGGGCTTCCTGGAGGAGGTGGGCCTAAGCAGTGCTTTAAAGGAAGGAAGTGAAGAGAGACTGTAGACATGACAGACCCCCTCACTCCACACCCTCTTTGCTCCAAGGGTCTTTCCTCCTCAGCCTTTGTCTCAGTTTGAGGTGGTACACTCCTCTACTTGGCCAATTAATGTCTGCCATCCTCACTGGGTGGTGGTTTTGCTTACCATTGTGACACAGTTTGTGTTCAATCAGTGTTTTCAGAATGAATGCATGAGCGAATGGCCCTAATTCTCCTCCTGGCCTGGGGCTGGAGTGGGTCGGTCCCTTGGCGGGGGCAGAAGGCAGCAAGAAGGCCCCGGACGTAGTTAAGTGTAAGGGGAGCCAGATGGTTGAGCGGGGCAGAAGACAGCTTGGGGCAGTCGGACAACAAGCACAGGGTTTTTTGTGCTTGTCTGGGGTGATGAAGGATACCTAGGCAGGGAGCCGGGAAGGGGTATGGGATTTGGACCAGATGTGGAACAGGTTATGGCTGGTACTCGGGGAGATGGGAGTAGGGGGAAAAGGGGGCCCAGAATGGAGCCAAACCTTGTATCATCTGCACCCCAGCCCCAGGGCCCCTCTCCCCAGCCCAGGCGCCTCTGGGAGCCACTGCGCCCTGCCTCTGGTCTCCCCGCAGCCTCCTAGTCTGATTGCACAGAGTGATTTGTGGCCCTGACAAGTTGAATTGTGGGTAAAGCGGCTGTCCAAATGGGGAGCAAATTGGAACTGCGGCTCCAGCCGGCGGGCCATCCATCATAGGGAGAAAGGCTCCGTCAGCACCTCACTGCCCCAGCCTGGCCAGCCCAGCCCTCACTGTGCCTGCCAGGGCGTAAAAGGGCTCTGCCTCTCTCCACGTGGGTCTGAGGGGACTGTGCGGGGAGGCCTGGGCGGGGGGCCCACCTGGGAGACGCAGGGAAGAGGAAGACTGAGATCACAGGGCTTATAGGGTCTACTTTGGGCTCCTTCATTTTTATGCGGATGAATGTCACATAAGCCCCGCAAAAGGTGTGTATATTTACAAATTAGGAAACTGAGGAACAGTGTACCCGGGTGACAGGCCCACCCAAACTCCCACAGCATTTAACAGAAACTGGGGCATGAAATTTGCTGCTAGAATACACGGAGTCCTTAACAACACAGTTTCCTGCAACATGGAAAAATTCAAAAGCAAATAAACGCCCCATCTGGCAAAACTCCTAGTTCTTGGAAGAAACGCTTCAGTGGCTCCATGATGGACCAGTGAGGTAAAGGAACCACAAAAGCCCTCCAACCCACACACCCTGCCTTGAAGGACCTGCCATCTGTGACAGCAGCAGGGTGTTCTGGGAATAGGTGTGTCTGCTGGGCCCCCACCTGTGCCCCCTTCTCAGCCTCCAACGCATGGTCCCCATGCCTCAATGCATGCAGCCCAGCTCCTGGCCATGGCTTAGGCCAGAGGTACACTGGAACTAAAGGCTGTCTCCTCACAGGCTGGTCACTGACCTTGACCGTGACCTGGCTGAAAAAGATGAACCAAGCCAATCAGATGGGATGAATTTGGAACTGGGACTCAGTAACCAACCAGGTAGCAGAGTGAACCAAGCTAAAGGGTCACATGTGACCTCAGGACTCATCTTTGTCAGGGGCCCGAACTATCTATATCCTGCTTACTTTTCCTCTGTTTCCCCCCAAGTCCTCCTCCAGAAAATTCTGGGTGCACAGGGGAGGAGGTGGGAGAAGGGTGGGAAGCTGGCTCTGTGTCATCCTGCCTGCTCCATCTCCTGAACTGTTCGGTCACGTAAGTCATTTCTGTCTCCCCTTGAGGGATACGCCTTTGGAACTCAAAGCCGGGCCAGGACGGCTTGTTTCTCTCTTTATCCTGAGTCATCCCTTCCCTGAGACAATAGCCGTCCTGCTGGCTACTGAAGGAACCGGCCAAGGTCCAGGACGGGGGGACCGCGGAGTATGCATTAACATTTCAACACGTCATCCTGCCACGCAGGGCTGTGTGAAGCCAGGGACCCCAAACACTGAAGCATGAGGCAGGGAGAAAGTGTTGTAACCGAATGGTCAGGCCAAATCACTGGAGAAGGCAGGGGGCTGGGAGAAAACCCCCAAGACAGAACCGAAGATTAAAAACGACTTCCCCTTCAGGTGAAGGAGGAAGAAGGAGGGAGACTGCCTGAGGCAGCCAGGCAGCTGGTGACTCAGCAGAAGGGAGCTTGTACAGAGCATGCGCAGTTTAAAACTTTACCCCCTTACAGAACATGGCAGCCTGGAGAGGGGCAAAGACAAACATGGCCAACACCCGTGCTCATTGGTTGGAGAGCTGGACGCTTCCACTGGCGTCCAGCACATGGGGGATTTTGCAAGAAGACCTTTAAACCAGAGGGCAAGCAGAAGCCTCACTCTCTTGCTTAGCCCCACACGGGGTGTGTAGCGGGGGGTGGAGTGAGAGATGCTGGGATTGTTCAGGGCTTAGGCCCTTCATGGTTGGAAGCCAGCTCCCAGAGGCAGGGTCCCATGCTAGGATGCGTGTGTCGCGGGGCACCAGCCCTCAGGACTCCACAACCCAGTGCAGCCCGGGACACAGGTCCCGGACTACCTCCATTCTCTCACCCTGAGAGCGGCGTGCGGAGGCATGAGCTGGGAAGTTCCTCAGGAATGGAGCTTCCCCCGAACAACCATCTGGAGTGACCTGGCAGCGCACCCCAGACCCTGAGAGAAAGAGAGAGAGCTGCCGTGAGGCGATGTCGACGCTGGCACCAGAGAGAGAGGCCCTGGAGCTGTGGAGACAGAGACCCATTTGAGTAACAACCTTAGGTTACAGATAAGCAATAGTGGGAGACTTCCAGACATGGATTTAGACTTTAATCTTCCTGGGGTTGGCTGGTTTTCTATGCTTCTCGGGAGAGGTCAGCTCAGTTGGCTCAGGGCAGAAATGCTCCCAGCACCGTCAAATGGGGAACCCTGTCAATAAAAGCCTATTTCCTTCCCCACAAATCTTTGTATTATGCATCTACACAGAGGCAGCAAGTGGCCGAACCCCAGGCTGCCCAGTCACAGTGTTGCCCCTCTACCTCCTCCCTGGGTGTGTGTGTATGTGTGCGTTCATGTGTGCATGTGTGTGCACCCTTCTGCACACTCTGCATCCTCAATTTCACTTTTTTGTGATCCTTCAAGGCTGCCTTGGTCCAAGGCCGCTCATGGCCTGTTAGCTTCATGCTAAAGGCCTGGATTGTTAGCACAAAGTGCATTTGCGTTTGTTTCTATCAGCGTTCAGTGCAGGACACAGAAGCCGTGAGGTGATTTTAAACAGAGAGGGGATTAACACAGGGAATTGTGTGCTTACAATGTCACGAAAGTGCAAGAGGCAACAATACTGCTGAGCTGGCCACCTGGGAGGCCTGCCCTTGTGCAGCAGAGACCAAGGCCCCCACTGGAGCCCAGGGCTGCAGCTGCAACCCCAAGGTCTGGAATCTGCTGTCACCACCACACCTGCTCTGAGCTCCTGGTGACAGGACATGGGAACGCTGCTGCAGGGAAACGAATGTGCCATCAGCAAACAGACAAAGGACCAGAAGGCTGGCTCGGCTTCGCTTCTGCCTTCCAAGTCTCACGTGCCTCCCCGTGTCAGAACCTAACTCAGGAACTAACAATGCCCTAGGTGCATGGGAGTCCGGGAAACATAATCTGTAACTTTTTGGCCTCTGCAGTGCCAGAAGGAATGGAATAGATGCTGAGTCCAAGCACATGTCTGAGAGCCCGGTTCCGGATCCCCCAGAAGCCCCACAGGCAGACGTACCCCATCTTTTACAGCCAATGAGGGTTCACTGTCTTTGGTTGAGGCCTGGCCCCAGGGGGGAGCTGTGCAAACACAGAAGTTTTATCTGGCCACACAGGGTCAGGCCGGGGACTGAAGAGCCAAGTACTCACCTGTGAGTATGTGTTTGTGTGTATGTACACGCATGCAAGCACCTGTCTGGAGAAAAGGAGTAGAGAGTGCCTCAGGGGCTGGGAGACCAGGCCCGGGCCCACCCACATTCTCGCTGGGCTTCTGACGACATGAGCAGCCAAAGCGGCAAAGTCGAGCGTGGACGTCAGAGGCAGGGGTGGGTCTCACCAGTTTCCAGGTCTTCCTTGAGCCCTGGGTCATTAGAGTCATTTCTGATAAGCCGAAGCCTTTGTCTCTGCCCGAGCTACATTTGTTAGGGGTCCCAGGATCTCAAATTTAAAACCAGAGTGCCCAGAGTAACCCTCTCTTCAAAATATAGATGTGATACAAACAGCCTGACCACAGGTTTCCTGAGGGGACCTTTGCTGGGAGGAGGCGCAGTGGCACCGGGGCTCAGAGGCCCGACAGTGTGGCCTTGACGCAGCGGCCTCCTCTGCTGAAACCCTCAGCGGAACTGCTCTCTCCCTGCCCTTATTGCACAGTCATCTGCTGCCTCTCACTGCTGCTGTTGGGAAGATGAAGGGGCCACCACTCCAGAGGAAGGTGTACTCCAGGCTGAATGCAAGTTGCTGGAGGGTAGTCACAACCCCCCAGGAATGGAACGTGCTATGAGACAAACAAGATACCCACTCTCCGCCCTCCTCGCCTCAGGAAAGTACTCCAATCCATCTCACCTCAGAGGTGACCTATGGACAGTGAGGGACTCAGAGATTAATGAAGGACTTCGTCATCATCACTTCAACTCAGTAACTCCCACGTGGAATAGCCCCTCCTCCCTCTGCCCTCAAACTACCTCCTTCTCCCAACTGACTTGTCTGTGTCACAAGGGCCCTCCAGGTCTACAATCTCTAAGACCTGCTGTTTTGTCTCCTGAGGTGTCTTTCAGATGTGACCCCTCCTTCTCACTGCACTCTTGGGCCCCCTTGCAGGCCCACATCTCCGTTGCCCCCATCATTGCATCAGCCAACTTTCCCGTCCCTCCCTCAGCTCCCCTCTCTCCCACCCTCCTTAAAGCCCTGTCTGGGTCACATGACTCCTTGCTCTAACACCCCTGCACCTGTGATCTAAATAGAGCTCCAGTGCCCCAGCCTGGCCTCTGAGGCTTTCTACAGCCTGGCCCAGCAAACCTTCCCAGGCTCCCTCCCGCACACGCCATGCCTTCCTGCCAAACTAAGAGCAGCAAGACGCGCAGATGTGGGCACCTGTCTCCTTGGTTCGAATCCTGTCTCTGTGCTTCTTGAACATGAGAACTTGGGAAGTCGCTTAATTTCTCTGTGCCTCCGTTTCCTCATCTGTAAAAATGGAGATAATGACGGTACATCCCTGTCATGGAGTGTTGCAAGAAATAAATGAGTTAGTACATGCAAAATGTTACGAAGTATCTGGTACATACATATCCAATGAAAGTGGGCAGTTATTAAAATCACTTTTATGCCTTTGATGCTCCTGATTCTGAGTGTTTGCTCATGTGCATCTCTGTCTAGGAGGCCCATCAAATCCCCTCCCATCCGTAGAGGACATGTATTTTGCCCACCATTCTTGGGGGAGCAACACTTCCTTCATCCCATAGTGATACCACTTGGTCCATGTGATTAGATAAGGCTG
>PVJD01013093.1:0-36037 GCA_004026545.1 Mormoops blainvillei | reverse complement strand
CCTATATTCCCTGCCCCCCAACTTTTGCTGCCACCTGTAGCAAAAGGCGCAGACATCAGACTACCTGGGTTTGGCGCCTGACTCCGCCTCATTTGGTGTGAAGCCCTGGGTACACGGCTCAGCCTTTATGAATGGAAAATGTGATACCTGCCTCAAGCTGTGGTGGGGATGAAAAAAAGAAAAAAGAAAAAAGGAAAAAGGAAAGAAGGAAAGAAGAAAGATGTCGTTTGAGGAGAGTTTACCTGGTTCACAGTAATTATTCAACAGACGGACGACAGTATCATAACTGTGGATGCTGGGCTCTACTTCCGGTCTTTGTTGATTGTTATGAAGCCAAGCTAGTGGGCCACCTGATGAGGCATCGGTCAAAGTTCCATCTGCATTTGAGATGGAGATACTTGAAGAGGAAAATAGACACTGTCCCTGAACGAGGGCAGCCCTCCCCATCCTTCCTGAGCCTGAACTCTCAAAGACTGGACACACACTTGAGGTGGGATCAGGGAGGGCTGGTGGAGGTGTTTTCAAGCTTGCTGAAAGCTCAGAATGAGGGCGCCGTTATACCGGGCCGAGGTAAGCGATTTGCCATTGGTGCAAAATGGCAAGACACCCCTGTGAGACACCCCTAGGGTTAGAGTTCTTGAGAAACCTAGGCTCACATCTTCACACTTTGTCGCCCTTTGGTGCTGACCAGAAAGAAAATAAGCCGCAGGAAGAAACTTGTCCTTTGAAGTCAGACTGAGTTGCCCTAAAGCATGGCCACCCCCAGAGGTACACCCAAACCCTCACCCCGTTCAAGCCCCCTCAGTGGGGATGCTCCCTCACCTCTGCAGGCGCCCCCTGCAAATTGCAGAGCATCAGTGTTCATTAGTTTTAGTCCGCTGAAGTCGGCAATTTAATGCCAGCCTCATAAGAGCCGGAACCTCCCCTGGCCGGGCAAAGGCCCTCCTTGGGAATGATTGAATTTCGCCGGGTGGGATAAAACCAAGGGCTTCTGCTGAATCAGGTGCTGGCCTCCCACGCCTGTAACTCATCGCCAGGCCTTTAGGTGGCAGATGTTATCTCCACCACTGCCACGGCCTCACCTGCTGGGGAGCTGCCTCTGGGCAACACGTCCTCTCCGAGCCCAACATCCAGTACGGCTGTGGGCCCTCGTCCGCAAACCCTAGAGCAGCAGGAAGCTCCTTTCATACGTGTGCTCCCCACATTGCCTGACTGGGTAAGTAAGCTGGTGGGCAGGGTCGGCCCTGGTGTTTCTCTGCGGCTGTGCTGGGCCTGCGTAGTCAGCTCAGCTGTGCTCAGCATCAGCAACAAATGAGCCCTGGCCGGTGTGACTCAGTTGGCTGGGCATCATCCCACAAAGCGAAAGGTTGCTGGTTTGAATATTGGTTAGGGCGCATGCATGGGTTTCAGGCTGGTCCCTGGTCGGGGCGTGGGTGGGAGAGGCAACCAATGGATGTTTCTCACACCAACAGTTTTCTCCCTCTTTTTCTCCCACCCCCTCTCTCAGAATAAATAAATAAAATCTTTAAACAATATGTAGTAACAAATGAATGCATAGATGAATAAACACAGGTGGCTTGGTGGCCATGAGTTTCCGGCACCTGTCTCAAGATGGGGATAACTTGTCAGAGGAGAAAGTCTTTTTGCTTTCCCAAGAAAAGCTCCTTCAGGAGCTCGTCTCCTCCATGAGGGTCTCTCCCCATACCCTGGAATGGCCTACACCCAGAACCTGACCGGTCACAGACAAAGAGGGTGAACAGGGGGCAGAGAGCCTGAGAGAGCGGACCTCAGGTGGCTTCCTTCTCCCCTGAAACCCAGTGCGCCTTCTCAGCAGTCATGGCATCCCTGCCCTGTACCCTCTTAGCAATCTAAGCTCTAAACAGAGAGGACAAGGGCTTAGCAGAGCCTGGCAGGAGGGGAGAAGACCAGCGTTCCAGGACCCTCTCCCCCGCGCACCCCGAGGGGCTGTGGGAAGATCCTGCGGCTGCGTGGGATCTTCACTGTAAAATAAACACAACTCTCCTAAGAAACTTTCCGGCCTGAATGCAGGTGCCATCTGGCTGTGAGAAGTGCTTTAGCCCAGCTGCTGATCCATGGTACTCTCAACCCCGACCCTGGAAACCTACGGATCTATCTAGCAAATACCAGTTCTTGCAATGGCCCACCGTTGCAAGATGGCAAACTTTCTGGGACATTCCAAATGGGCTCCTGTCATCAACAAGTCACCAACCTCTGACACTGACCCTTTACCCATGGATGACTTCTCAACACCTTTCAGTTTCTAAGTCCTGCACAGCAAAGCCAGAGCTCAGAATTCATTTCTCAGAAGGACGGAGTGAAGATCCTTTCTATGGGGCAAAAGTAGTGAAATGGGAAGCCTGTTTTGTTGGGAAGGGCCTGGATTGGTGGTGAATTTTCCAGGCTGTTAGAGATGGGTCACCCTGTCCCCTCCCCCTCAGCTCCCCCCAGAGAGCCCTGGTTCATCTCTGCTGAAAGCCAAGGTCAGGAGGCTGGCCAGAGCTCCTCCCAGGCCCCTCCCCACGCCCCTCTAACCTACCTGTGCCGGCTTCCCGCGGGAGCTCCTGGCCCCAGCAACGCAGGTGTGTGGAGTGCCAACTCTAAAATAATTACCAGGACTGAGGGGCGCAGGAGAGCTGAGGCATCTGTCCCGTGACCACCCAGGGGCCTGTGAGAAAGAGAAATAATCTTCATGAGAAGGCGCCTTCCTTGATCCTTCACATACTGACCAAAGAAACCAAAGGGAACATTTTAACAGGAGGATGGGACCCTCCGGTGGTCAGCAAAGCAGCCTGGGGGTGGGGGTGGAGGAGACTTAGAAAATAAAACCCTGGAGTATGGGGACAGTGCCTTTGCCTCCCTCCTTGCTCCTCTTTCAGGGACAGCAGGATAAAGACAGGTGCCTTCTGTCTCCAGGAGTCAAAGAGGACGCCATTCACCAGGGGCAGGGGCAGAGGATGTTCACATTAACAACAGAGAATCATGAAAGTGTCATAAATGTGTGTCTTTGGTGCTCCCACCTTGCTTTTTTTTTTTGCTCCACTTCTCTTCCTTAGGGCTCAGGTTCTCTGACTCCAAGTTACACCCCATTTCCTTACCCTAAACTGCAAGCCCCACCGACAGCAGGTTCCTTAGGCAGTACCTGTGCATTCACCATGGGCATCCCAGGGAGCAGCATGGGGCCTGCCTCCCAAATACCTGTTACAAAAACCTCTTCTCCCAGCCCCCAGTCATCCCTAGATGTGAATGACTGACCGCAGGTTAGAGCTTTACCTTTTCTGGGACATCTGTCATTTAAAAACACATCAAAGCAACATGGGAGAAACTTCAATTAAATTAAGTGGTGGAATTCCAGAAAACATTTGATCCTTTCCTTTGAGGAAAGGACCTTCTCCGTCCCCCGAAACCCAATCACAGATGCCTGTGGTGTGTCAGGGCCATTGGAAGCCATGACTGTTGCTGCATTTGAAGGGAGCAGCTGTCAGTTTTAATGCGTTGGAGCCCTTCTCCTGCAAGGGAGGGGTGGGAAGCTTGCACTCTCTTCTGTGCATCCTGAAATCATTCCATTTAAATGCAGATTGGGAACTTCCTTCCTCTAAAATGATCACAGAGAAGACAGAGCAAAGTTGAAATGATAATTCCCTTAAGGAGAAAGGGAACCCTTGGTGGCACGGATTCATTTCTGGTCGCTGTAGCACTTCCCAGCCCCACTGTCCCCCTCACCCCTTAGGCAGTTTTCTTCCTCATCACCCCTTTTTTTTTTTTGCCTCAATAGGCTGTTTTAATTATGCAAATCCCCCAAGCAGCTAGTCTATTCATATTTACATGGAAAGAACCCAGCATCACCTTCTTCCTCATGTCTCTGTCTCCACCTGATCGGAGCCCTTTTATACTGAATCTCAGGTAAGATAAAAGGCCACGTGGCTGGGAAGTAAACAGGAGGGGGCTGAGATCATTAAGAAGAAGGCCTTTCCCAATTTTTGATGTTCAAGGCACTTGAAAAATCTCTTAGGTCCGAACAGCTGACCAAAACAAAGGACACCTCCCCGGGCTAAGCCCACCTTGCTCCAGTTGCCTGAGAATTGGACTGTTTTTGACTTTCCCTTGATCTTGTACTAGAGAAGGAGCCCACTGATTTCCAAGGGCTATTTTCATAATAGTTAGGGGATTGTGGGGTGTTCTGGCCCCTCACCTGTCTGCCAGGGGCTAGTGAAGATTTCGATGCAAGTTGGGCCCCTGCCTGAGACATCCATGACCAGCTGCTCGGCCTCTCAGCTCACTGCTGGCTATCATGTAAGAACTGGACAGGTGTCCGGGAGTGCAGTCAGACCAGATTACCCTGACATCTCTGTCAACTGCTAGCTTCTCTCTGGGGGAGGAACGATAACTCATTTCCTGGAAAATTCAGACGGCTTGCAATGAGGCCCCTCCCAAAACAAAACCCTTCCCTCCATCTCTCTCCAAAGCGGCAAGAAGGAAAGGGGTCATGAATCTGAGAGAGTGCAAAAATAAAACCCTTCATATTCCCAGCTCCCTCTGTCCCAGTGGCTTCGGGCTCTTCTTGGGAGTGTGACACTGAAAACAGAAATAGCTGCAAGAAGACTTCAGGCAAGTTCGTGGATAATGGAGCCAAAAAACGATTACTAAAGGGAAAGTCAGAAAGACTCAGAGCTTCATTTCCAGATGGGTCGTGCAAAGAACACTGAAAAAGGAGAGTCAGAACGCTTGGATTCAGGCTCAAGCCCGACCTGGTTTTAGAATCTTAATCAGCCCACTTTGCATCTCTTAGTTTCTGCATCCGCAAAATGCATGGGGCAGTCTCCATGGTTTTGTGCCTTTCCTGCTCCAACATTGCCAGAATCTGTGAGGGGTGTGTGTGTGTACAAAACGCTGAACTGTTGCTGTAGGGAGGAAAAAGAATTCTAATCTACCTCCTTATTTCCGTGGCTGGTGCCAATGGATTAAACTGACAAAAGACAGATTAACAGAAGGACTGCGTCACATTTTATTATTTTTGCGTGCACATGGGAGCCTTGGTAGGAAAAATGAAGACTCTGAAGAACGACCAGTACTGAAAGCTTATGCACCTTTTTAACAAAGAGAAGTAAATTTGTGGAAAAGTGACAAGACAAAGGGAAAAGGGTTTAAGCTTCTAGGGGTGGCAAATTGTGGGACAGTGACTGGCAAATATGAGGGGGGACCCCAGAAAACTGGAATTTATTTATAAAAAATTGTGTATTTGTTCTTACATGTTTAAACTTCAGTCACCTTCAAAGTACTCTCCATTTGATGCAATACACTTATCGAGACATTTTTTCTGCTGCTGAAAACAGTTTTTGAATTTGCCAATTCAGATGCATTTTAGTCTTCTGCTGTTTTTTGTTTCACCTCTTCCACATAGGCAAAACGTTTCCCTTTGAGGACTTCTTTCATCCGGCAAAACAAAAAATAAGTCGCTCCGGGTGAGATTGGGTGAATAGGGAGGGTGGGGCATGGGGATCATGCTGTTTTTGGTCTAAAATTGCTGAACACTCAGCGCTGCATGGGCAGGTGTGCTTATCCATCACCCGTCAAGAAATGGGCAAAGGTACTGAAAGAATCTTCAAAAAAAAAATTCACCAAAGCCGAACATAGCCTCTCACAACAACACCAGCTCGTACACTGATACAGATGGGTTTCTAGAACACTCACCTAGGGACCACAAGGTCCCTCCAGAAGATAATTGTTTTTTTTTGGGAGGGGGCCCCCCTCATGCATGGAGGAAACTAATCGAAGGCCAGGGTCATTTTAGCCAGTCTGTTTGTCCAGATCCATTTCAGCATCAACTCCTGGTCTCTGGTGATAAGAATGTTCTCTCCCTGGTCCAGGGAAGGATCTTTCTCATGGGAAATTTCATGTCCTGCTTCTAGGGAGAAAGCCCTAGAAGGGCAGAGAGCCCTTCTTGCACTTGCTGTTTCTCAAGTGACTTATGCTCAAAATAATCAATAGGCAAGAGTGGGTGACATTCTCTGAACTTCTTCCCTGCTCTCTTCCCGCAGTTAAAGAGTAATACAAAGACCCGAGTAGCCCAGACAGTGAACGGGGCTTTCTCTACATGTCTGGACTTTCTGCAAATCTTTCCTCTCTTTCCTTTCTTCTCCTCTCTTTAGCTAGATACCCAACCATCAGACTTGTGAAGTAGCGGAAGGGGGGAATGAAAAGTTTCTGAAATGCTTATTTGGACAGTGCCAACATATCAAAAGAACATTTGACACAAATGGCGTATCTAGTGGCCATAGGTTTTATGAAGCTCATTCAAACAATGTAATGAAAAAAGTCAAATAATGAATCATTCATGGGGATGTAAAGGACCTCTCCCATTCTCATTCTTTTGTTCTCTTTGCTACCTCAGGAGAGGAAAAAGTAAATGGAAATTAGAACAAGAAATAAGGGAATATTACAGGAAAGAAAAGGAGTAATAGTGAGAAGGATGAAAAAAGATGTAAGGTTAGGAGAAGAGCATAAACAAAGGCCATGTACCTCTAACAAAATATAACATTTGTAAAAAGAACATAGATGAAAATTTTCCTGGGAACGTAGCTTCAGAAGAATGGCAGGGAGGGAGAGCTGTAGGGAAAGAGAGGGTAGTGAGATGAGTGGAAAGGGGACACCAAGTTCAAACTTGCCCAGCTTCGCAATTTTGCTGAAGGCAAAAGGCACGGGGTCTTTGGCCAGGTGGGCTCCAGGGTGACCAAGCGAGGCTTTGCGGTGTTTCTGGGACACCACTGGAGACGGCCTCCGTGCTCCGAACCAGCCCTCCGCTCGGGAGCCAGCCCGGCTCCCACGACGCGATTCGGTCTCGGCTCAGCGCACCGCTGCGCATCTCTTTCCCAGACTGCGCTCCAAAGACTACATGAGGTGGGTTCCAGGGTTCGCGTGTTTGCAGCAGGCTGTGTGGAAAGTCTAGGCTGTGGATCAGACTGACCTGACCTTGAACGAAACCCCTGTTGGCTGTTTGATTTTAGGCCAGAAAGTTTCCTCCTCGATTAGGGAAGGATAATAATAATACTCTGCTCCGAAGGCTTGTTGTAAAGACTAAGTGAGATCATAAATGAGGACGGGTTTAATGCAGAGAGGTATTCAGTAAACCTGGGCAGCCCTCTCTCCCTGAGCCTGGTCCAGCTACCAAGATAACTACTGTTTAAATATATACTGTTACCCAGAGCTCCCATGTGGTCACCAGGGTCCCAGTGGCTTCCTATAAGATTTGCGTCCATTATCGCTAAGTGCCGCTGATTATGTATATGTGATGTGAGAAGATGAAAGGCAACTTCCCCAAGTTAGTGGGAGGCTTTCTGGTCACAGTTTCATAACCTTTGAACCCTCAGGTATATTTGCTGATCAGAAAATTGAGTGGCTCTCAGAAGAGTGAGAATCGCTCCCCCAAAGTGGCAGAGGCCCATGCCCTCCCCGGGTCCTGGGCATCGGGGACACGCCTGCTGCCCACAAAATGCAGAGCCAGACCCACATCCTTCCTTCCCTCCAGAAGTTGTCTTGCAACCTGTTTTCTCTCCCTTCTTCAGAGGTGACAGATTTGAGCAAGAGATAGAGGCACATGCAGAAATTATGCCATCTCTTACGTGCACCTTTTGACCTTTTTCAAGGAGCAGTTGGCATGTGTACAACTTGCAAAGCAATGTTGGGTCAGAAACATATGCCCTGCCCGTGTCTGCTGCTGGGCTCACCCAGCCTGGGTTCGGAAGCAGCAGACAGGGACCCTAAGACAGGCAGAAGGCCAGCCTTTGTCCTGGGGCCTCTTCTGGTCTTTTCTTTCCTCCTCAGAGTAGGCCTTCCCTGGAGAGGTCATGGGAAAGAAGGGCCCGGACAGAGAAAACTTAGCAGTAACATCTGTAGGATGTCTTATACTGTCTTAGTTTCTTTCTTTTAATGCAGATTATTTATTTGTCCTCAACTAGAATCAGAACTCATGTTCTACATTCTGCCCGATTCACTGGTTACTTCTCATTGTGAGGGTGTTCATTTTATCTTCCCTCTCCTCCATTCGAAATCCACTCATAACTCATTTTTTCCCATAAGTAAAACTTCTTTAAATGACTTCCTGTGGCTGCCATTCCTCTATGTCGTCCCATCCTCTTAGTTCATCTGCACATTTTTATACTATAATGATTGTCACTATTATTTATAATACCACCCATGTGTGTCCTATACTTGTATATGTGTGTGTGTTTGTATATATACTCCTTACGGGCACTGATACCTCATTTATTTTCGTGTGTGTGTTTTATGCGTTCGCCCTCCAGCAAACTATACACAGAGCTATTTCCAGCAGATTGTGTGGGGCCTGGGAAATTACCCCATGCTTTGCTTATAGGTGAGATCTTATTAATCTGTAGAGCCTGCCTTAATCAAGGTTGCCTGGAGAGTAAACAGCAGAAAAGCAGCCATTTGGTAAACATGTTGGAGGAAGAAGGTATTACAAAAGGTGAAGAAGCTTGAGGGGCTCCCAGGAGGCGTGGGGGCAGCTGCTACCTCTCAGAGTCCAGTTGCTCGGTGATGCTTTCCCGTCTGCGCAGGGAAGTTCCATGGGGTGAGCACATGCAAAGCCTTGCCCATCCCTCATGGCTGCTTTTCTAGGGCTGGTCCTGATAATAAGGTTTGTGCGATGAGAGATGACAACCTCTGGAGCTGTCAAGAGATTGCTGGGGGCCTATGAAGATAAGTGCACACCAGGCGTTGTCTACAGACCGCATGCGTGAAAGGGCAAGCCACTTTCGGTACAATTTCCAGGTTTTTTTAAATACAAAAAGTGACCTTTCAGTTTGAAAAGCGTTGGGTATTATTCCGGAAGTGAAAGAGCCTTGTAATTATGCAGGTCCGAGGTGGATTTCAGGTCTTGCGTTTTCTAGCTAGGACTTAGATGAAGTGACTTAATCTTTCTGGGCAAAATGAGGTTAAAGGATCTTTATTTTGAGGGGTTGTTGAGAGAATTCGGTAGAACGTTGGAAAGTGCTTGGCTCACGCATGGCACTCGGTAAATATCCAGTGGTCACTGTTGGTACTACTGCCTCCCCATTGTACACTACCTCCCAGGCTTCAGTTTGTCCCGATGGCTTTTTGTCAGGCTGACATATTAATAACAGTAACATGCTCGTGTCTCTGCATTAAATCTTGGTCTACCCGAAATTCTGGATCTTGTCCCAGTGGTGTTGGTTCCACCCGTTTTCTCGCAGGCTTTCCTTGTGCCTTCTGGTCCTGCTGTCCATGCGGGCTCTCCGTGAGGTGACAGGCTGGCGTGTCTTCAGAGCAAGGCCCGGGATCCTCGGGCCTCCCTAGGGGCTAGCAAGAGGGTCCCGTCCTTCTCAGGTCTCGTTTATTCTTTCAACGGTACTTACTCATATCTTCTGGAATGTCTCTACTATCTCCTTCACTTTTCAGAACCTTATCTCGAGTGAACCAAAATAAAATGGGGACAGTCGATAACAAGCCATGTGGAGGACAAGAGCCTGGCGAGAGCACCCCTGCTCTGCAGGCCGGCTGGCCGGCCACGCTCTTTAAGTCCGATCTCGTACCCACTGTAGTGAGTAAGTTGGATTGCTGAGTGAGAAAAAAAAATTTTTTTCCCCTTGTGGAAGAAACTGAAAGGCTCTTTTCTGATTTTCAGATTCTGGTCATGCAGCCAAAACCTCCTTTTATCTGCTTTTGTATATATTTTTTAACATCTCACGATTAGGTTTGATCTTCTTAAAGGCTTTGATTAAACAGTCCTTGCACTTCCAGATGTGCAAGTTCATCATTTTCTATGGGAAGATGTCGTGATGCCTCACATAGGCTTTAGAATGAAAATGTTATTTTCGCCCTCAAGCCATAATGAGCTTTTCATCTTAAACATTATTATTATTATTTTATTTTTGACAGAGAGACAGGGGGGAACGCCTCTCCCCAGTCAGCGGGGCCCTCCAGGCTCCCCTCCGCAACCCTGAGGCGGGAGGCCACGGCGGCCTGGAGTCGCGCGTCACCTCTGCCCCTCGGTTAGACCCAGGGGCCTGTTAATGGAAGAACCGCAGCACCCAAGTTCACGGGAAGACGTGTGCCCTCCCAACTAGAGGCCATCAGTGGCCCACCCAGCACAGCTAGGGGCTCCAACTGCATGTCGGCGGGGCCACCTGCAGTTGGCAGGACACGCATTTGTCCTTGTGGTATTTGGGCTGGAGGACACCAAGGGAGCTCGTCTTGAGAGCAGTTCCTGAGTCTCAAAAAACCAAGCCACTGGAGCCGTTACATTACTTGAAGTCACCATGGCAGTTCTGCACAGGAGCCCCCCTTCCCGAGTGGCTTATTTGTGGCATTAAGGAAGAAGCACAGAGTCTCCTGGCAAGGCTGGGCTTGAGGCTGAAGCACGGGCATGAGTAGCCATTGCAGTCTGCACCCCATACCCCAGCTCTCCCGCAAGGGGCCACGTTGCCCTCTTTTCTTCTCTAGCTGCTTCACGTACACATCTTGCTTTATTTCCTGACGTAAAACCGTTAGGTCCCCAAGAAGAAAGGGCTACATCTCCCATTTTCCCAGCATGCCTTTTCTACTCACAACAATGTGACACACACAGTGGGGATTTAACCTGTATTTGTCAGTCAGTTCTTACTGGATCAAGGGAAACAACTCACTGAGAAGTGGTGACTTTCTCTGAGGTTTTACAAAAGTTCATTTTTATTTTTGAAGTTCAATGAATGTGAACTAGGTATCCGAGCTTTTCACCTTCCTCGCTGGGAGTCGTGAGGCTGCATGAGCTCATGTTGACAAGCACTTAGTACATTTAAGACAGACACACACACACACACAAACACACGCGCGCGCTCGCGGGCAACAATGAGCGGTTCTTCCCCCCACCTTTTGGGCTTGGTAAGAGAGAAGTTTCACAAGCTCTCTGGCGCTTCCTCCTGGAAATAGTCCAGGATATGCTCCCTGCCCTTTATTCAGCTTTCAGCCTCAGATTCCATCATTCAAAGTCAGAAATCGGCACTCAGAAACAGCGAAGTCCAGGTGCAGACTTCACGAAACTTCAGGTAGAAGACACCCAAGTATGAGAAATTATTAGTCTCGCCAGTCTCCATCAAATACTGGGCCATGCGTTTTTCTATAACCCTTCCACTGTAATTGGATAAACAAAGCTATTGTTTTTTCCTAACCTGCGATAACTGCCATCCCCAAAAGAGGCTGATTCAGTTGTGGTCATGGGAGGAAACTAATGACCAGGCAAGTCTATTTTTCTGACGGTCGTGAGCTCTTTGGGCCTCTGAACCTTCTCTCTCATCCTCATTCCCAGGCTCACATGGGATGAGCCTTTGGAGACTTGCAGCTTGATTTTCCAAACCATTAGTGTGCACGATAATATCAGGGCCACTGGGAGACACACACTTGAGTGATCAAGCTATTTGTTCTCCCAGTTTTTCCTGACTTGGGGTTCAGACATGACTTGGGATTCAGAGAAGTTCAGGAGTTTAGGTTTGCTGACTCACATGCTTTCTACAGTACAGACTCTGGATAGTTTAATTGCTAGTCCGTGTGTGTGTGCTCATGTGTGTCAGAGAGAGAGAGAGAGAGAGGGAGAGAGCGAGCAAGAGAGATGACTGCCCGTTTTGAAGCCGTGCAACACCATGGCCTTTCCTCCTGGCCTATGTCTCACACATAGCACATTCCAGCTGTTCAGAGCCATGACTTGAAAAGATAAGCTGATTGAAATGCTGACTATACGCCAGACAGGCAGTCGGTCTCACACAATTAACAAAAAAGAAGGACTCTTCCCTGCTTTTCCTACTGTTCTTATTTTTCCCCAAACTATTTCTTTCCTTCCAGAGAAAAAGGAAATGTGCAGAGAAGCAATTAATTATAATTATATACATGCTGGAGTAAGGGAGAACTAGTCACAAAGCGTTTTCGAGTCCCAGAATTGTCTAATAAAAACTACTGAACAACATCATAATTTTTGGAGGAAGTTACATTTTTACCAATTTTGGTGATAAGAAAAATTTTGCTAAAAACGAGCATTCTTAATCACCGTACTGTCACTTTGCAAAGTAATTGTGGAATTAGGAATAATTACACTCTAAAGAAAGAAAACGAAACAATCTGCCTCATGATATTTTAAAATAGAATCATAATTCTAGTTTGTCCCATTTGTCAAAAAGAAGCAAAGCATAAATCGTGGGTGAAGTAATCTGGGGTGTTAGAAGCTGAGGTTTAATGCTTAAAGTGCCTGATGAGAGGACTTAGCTCACCGAGTTATGGGCAGCTCACCGCTCGAGAAAACAGGGAGAACGTGGTGCGCAGAAATGCAGAGGACGTGGAGTCTTCAGGGTGGGTGCACGATCTTCAAGGGAACGGGTGGCACCCACTAAGAGCCGTGGATGTGAGGCACTCTGCACACTCTTCTGGTGACACTGCCATATCTCTGCCAATGACACTGCCCTCTAACCAGCCCCCAGCCAGCCCAAGATAATGAGCGTATTAGTCAGGAATCATCAGAGAAACAGAACCAATGGGATATATTTATGGAGACGACAGGAATTAGCTCAGGCGATAATGGAGGCTGAGAAGGCCCGCGGTCTGCCCTCTGCAAGCTGGAGACCCAGGGGGGCTGGCTGCGTGATTCAGTCTGAGACAACTGTGAGGGGCCACTGACACCAAGTCCCAAAGCCCACAGGCCCGACAGCTGGGAGGCTCTGTGTCTGAGGGCAGAAGATGGTCATCCCAACCCAAGACGGGAGAGAGAAAGCTCTCCTTTCCTCTTCCCTTTTCTTCTCTTCAGACTCTCATTGCATTGGATGAGGCCCACCCACATTGGTGAGAGGATATCTTCTTTGCTCAGTCTGCTGATTCCCACACAAATCTCTTCCAAGAACACCTCATAGACACACCCAGAAACAGCGGGCAAAAGCTGGTTGGGTTGGCGTCGCTTATGCCAGTCAAGTGACACGAAATGAACCATCCCACAAATTGCAGTAGGAATAGCGTTGGAAGTCATTTTGAGGGCCTCTGTGTGTAGGCATAAAAAAGTTCAATTTGTTCGTATTCTGTGAAAATGACATCGTAAATGCTGTAGGAATTATCCCTGGAGAAAAATGCCACCCTTAATAATTCCCACCACTATGGAGTGAAATCAGGGCAACTTAGAATCCTGAATCTGTAGCACTCACACCTGGACATTCTTTCTAAAGTATAGTACTGACTCTTGGTAGTAAAAGTAGAGAAACTTAGAACTATAGTATGGTCAATGGAAGACAAAGGGTTAAAAGTGGAGAGTTGGCCCATTGGATGAAGACCTGGAAGGACATAAAGAGACAAAAATAAAGGCATTAAGGGAACAATAGCTGAATAGTAATAATACTACATTATGTCAAGAGCAGTGACAAAAAAAACCCTCAGTGTATTTATAGCGCGAAATAAAAGATGGATCCAGGTCCCACATTTTGACTCTGAACAACCTTCTCGGTTGGATTTTGCTTCTGCCTAAGGATTATTTCAGAAAGAGCTATTATTACTCATGATTTATCATGCTGTACGAGGGGGAACTCCTGCTTTCCACAGGGACAATTATCGAATTCTCGCTGGAGGCCCTTAAAGGAACCAAGACCTGTTCTAAGGATTCAAGTGGAAAAGACGGTCCGACCAGGGGCTGGGATCTAGCACCATCTGCTCTAGAGTGGTGTGCAGTGAGGGGCCCTTCCTCTGCGGTGAGGCCTCGGGTCCTTTCTCGTGAAATGTACTCTTTGATCCCCTCCTTATGAAAAGAGGACAGAAGGGGAATTCAGCGTTACAGTGAGTCTCACGCAACAGGTACCCATCGTCCCCAGGAAGCGTGGGTGGCAGGAAATTTTGAAGCATCATTGAAAAAAGAAACAAGTCAAAGCCATGACCTAGAAAGACAAGAGTCTGGCAGAATTCTGGAAGCAGAGTCTTCCTTTGAACAGGCGGGTACTTGAACAAGTCCGATGGTACATCCGCATTGGAGTGGAGGTCACCAGGGGCTTAGAAAAATAGAGGAGACATTGTTAATACTAGGAAAGAGCCCTGAGACTCTGGAGGAATAAAAATGCAGTATTAGGTCTAAGCAATAACCACGAAAATAAACAATGATAAATACCATATTAAATCTAAAGCGCTACATTAGTAGGCAATAACAAGTATGAGAGTTAATAGCCAGCTGTTACTCCAGGGCAATTTATTATTTAAAACATTTATTAAGATTTAAAAGTAGCCAAATAATTTTTTTTTGTTAAAACAGTTATTAAACTGAAGTCCTGTGTACATTAATCAACTGATATTTATCATTCAGATTATAGCTCATTATAACCAAAGGGGCATATATACTTCCAAAACAAACTTGGAAATTTAAAACAAACCGTAGTTCGTCTTTGCCAAGTGTATACATATAAAGATTATTGTGTCTGCCAGTCGGGTAGCCAGACAGTGCCATGGACTTGTCTAATTAGGAACAATTGCTGATAAATCAATTCTTCCTTTTTATAGGACAATTAGAATCTGTTTGTGTGTGTGTGTCTTAAATTCTAATTGGATTTTGCACATTGTTCTGCAACCAAGTTAATTCCTTGAAGCTCTTTTAGATCATGCACATTCTCCATAAACTATAATAAGGGTAATTGCTGTTACATCAGTCACGCAAATAATCCAAATCTATCTATTCATTTATTCACACAACTGAGGCATTAACCACATAAAATCTCTCAGATGATGCCTTCAACCTGGCTTACTGCGCTAGACCCAAACATGACTTTTCATTATTCACCTAATAGTTTCTTATTTATACTATTTCTCTCCCAGGAAAGGCTCTCTTTATCATCTTTGCCTTTTAACATCCTTCAGAGTCTTCGAGCGCAGCTCAAATATCACTCTGCCAATTTTTCTCATTTAGAGTCTTCTAACTCTTGCATCCCTGCATTTATCTCTCATCGTGTCAAACACACGGCTTTGCACAGGGACATTGAAAGAATAGATTTTTATTTACTTATTTTTTTTTACTAAATGAATGAGTGAAAAACATAAGTTCCCTGAGGACCGGTGTCCAAATTCCCTGCTTTGGCTGCCATGGAACTGAAAATGGGGCACACAACAAGGGTGCTGAAGGAAGCTCGCTTCTACATGTGGACAAATAAACTCGGGGGAGAGCGAGCCATTCACACGGAGAGGGGAGGATGTAGTCATCAACTTTCTCCCGAAGCCTGAGATTTCATTGGCCATAATTGCCTGGAGGAAGCGTTTTCATTTTTTGGCTTGCAAATCTCAATTCTCAACAATTAAGGAGGCAAACATCTGCCTCCCGCAATATGGGCAGCAAGGTTTCTTTGTGACAAATGAAGTGCCGGGTCTGTCTGCACATGCGCGCTCATGAAGGGCCGCGGTTAGAGAGGAGCGTCGGTGCCCCGGATCCAGGTCAGGGGGCCTGGAGAGCGTGGTGCTCCATGAGCAATTAGACTCTCAACGCCCCATGCTGTACGGTGGCCAATTAGTCTGTAAGGGAGCAGAGGCCCGGGACTCTAATTGCTTTAAGGGCCTGTTTGTGTACTATGCAGGAAGTGATTTTAATTAAACATGGTTTCTGGTTTGCAAAGCCTTGGTTTCTAAGGGAGTGGTGTTTTGGGGACCCTCACAAATCCTGGCAACCGTGTCAAGGAAGAGAAATGCGCCTTAGATTTCAGCTCTAACCCCTGGTCAGTTTTGCCCAGTAATCATCTTCTGGGGGATCACAAGAGTCTGTCACTGCTTGGTCACACTCTGTGTCACTGGTTCCTGGCCGTGAAATCTTCTGTTGTGGGAATTTACATTCCTGTCCTTCAGCCCTTGGACATGGTCTCTCGTTCACACTGTGCTGACGACCTAGGCGAGGTTCGATCTTGTAAACTTAATATACACAGCTTGGTCACTGAGGACTCTAGAAAGATGTCACATAACATAATGAAACATATAGAAACTGTCAATCACCGAGATTTTATCCTAAGGTGTTCCAGCCCCAAGTTCTTGTCATTGCCTTCCTAGTTTAGGACACATTACTCCTTGCTGAGATAAATGAGCCAGCCCTTGCCTGATCCCCCGTCCTCCTAACTTTCCCCACTCTAACCAAGTCTTCACATTCTGTCAGAATTTGAATTTCCTTTTTGAAGGGCGGATCAGTCCCTGCCCAGTCACCTCTAATGACTCTTTGCTGTGGTTTTTGTGTTCCACCCAATGTCTCCGACTTTGCTTTCCTTGCATTCTCTACAAACATTTCACTAGCTCATTCAATGGCACCAAACACACTGTCTCACACTTTTGGCTTCGTTCTTTCCCTGATCTGTGTTAGTCTTGTGAGCTGGAATTCTCTTGCCTTTGTATCAGCCATATACCATTTTTGATCTAAAATTTACTTGTCCATAAAACGCCTTTTTCATGTAACACCTATTAACTAGTATTCCATGGAAAGAATTCACTTTTGGACATCTGCTCTGGTACATCATAACGAGCTCTTTGAAAGCAGGGACTCTCTCTTTATCTTTGACTCCTTCATGGTATCAAGCGATGTGCCTACATGCAGTGTTCGATAAAGGTTGAAAAAATTTTATCGATGCCATGAACCATTTGGGCTCCCTAGGAATATAATTGACAATTCTGGCTTTGTAATTTGTTTGTTGTGTTAACTTGGGTGAGGCACTTTTAATTTCTGCTCTTAACTCTGTGGTATATTTTTTTCATTGATAAGATATAGTTATATAATTATAATAGTTATAATGATATGCTGATAAAGACACGAGCAGGATTGGGGCAAAGGAGTAACATGAGATGCTAAGTAAATTACATTGTACATTACATTTCACAAAGACAATTTACTATTATTATTATTATTATCATCATCATTTTCTGGTTTAATGGTAAGAGCAGTAGCTACTGTTCACAGAGGAGTTGTGCCAGATACTACTCTGGGTATTTTACGTATATCATTCTGCTTTTGTCTTCTTCAAAGCCCCCAGAGATAGGCATTACCGCTCATTCTATAAATGAGGAAACTGAGGCTCATAGGGTTTGACCGATGAGGCTCAGAGTCGCAGGCTTGGTGGGCAGTAATGCCACCTGACAGCTGAAGCCTACTTTTTTGACCATGATGGGCTCTGCCCCTGTGCTGAGCTGGGGGCCTGCTGGACATCTCAGCTCTATCCTCATTGTTCCCTGTCACTATGGCTCAACCTGAGCCTCTTTCCACCTGACTCTTGAAGCAAAGGCTGTCACCATGGGTACTCATTAGCTGGAAACTGTTCAAGCACCCGGAGTCCCTCTTCTTCAAACTGACTAGTGGTGAGGCAGTGGGGAGGGCGGGTCAACACACCCCGGGTTTTTGTTATGTAAACATAGCTGAATGTCAGGCCTCTGAAGAGTGCGAAATCCTTACGCTGATACAAAAAGCAGATCTAAGTTTTGCGATGTCTCAAATCTACACAATTTGGGTAACTCTCTTTGAAGAAGAATGCAAAATTATAAACAAAAGTTTAATTATAGGGCCTAGGAATGGGTCCTTGCAAGTGAGAGACACTGAAGTTTAAGATTTATCAGCTTCTCTATTTACCTCTCTCTTCCCCAAATATAGAGCCCTACACTGGAAATTCTGCAAGAGTTTTAAAAAGTAGAGGCACTCCCTTTGCCTGTTGAGAGTGAATTTACTGTCCTTACGTGAACATGATTGGAGGAGAACTACAAAGCAAACAGGCAATGAGTGATCATTGATTTAGTGCCCTTAAAGCGTAAAAATTGGGTGATTTCCCAGATTAGATAATCTCTCTGCTAAGAATAGAGCTAATCCATTTTAGACATGGGTGGTGGAGAAGTGAGAACATAAGGAAAAGCCGTCATAACAGTGTGTTAAGAACTGATGGTCTCATGTTAGCCTCCCATATTTCTGATCATAAAACTTGTTATCACAATCAGAAATGCAAACTTGACCTTGTATATAGACTCGTTTGCTGTTTCAGGGCAGAGGCACTGGGGTTGGCTTCCCATGACCTACCTGTAGGTATACACCTGTGGAAGGTGAGTGAAGCCTGGAGGAGTTGCGGGGCCTATTTGGGGGCATCTCGGAGACGGCAGGCCCTGATCTCTCAGGGCTTTCCCTCTAAGCCACCTCCATCAACACCCATGGACCAAGCAAAATGCCCAGCACTGGCCACTCCAACTCTCAGCCTAAGAGCTAAGGCTGCAGTGGCAGCTTCCTGCAGGGATGACTCGGAAGCAGACCACCTGAGTCATACCACTACCCCTCAGTGTCGCCCAGCCCTCTTCTAAACTCCATGGCTTCTCTGTATGTCATGGAAATGTCCTGGAAGACGGATCAGGGTGAAAACAACTGTTTCTACTCTAGAGGGCTTTATTGCAATTTTTCAAAAAATCTCTCACTCCCACCAGCCCAGTCTCCTTAAAGCGTGAGTCCCACAGGCTTGACGTGTGTTCTGCAGGGCTTTATCCCTATTTGTAGGGTTGCTTTAATATTAAAAGAGGGGAGAGAGAGAGGGAGAGATTGACATCAAGATTGTAGGCTCATAAAACATTCAAGAGAACTTGGAGATTGGCTCAGCTTTCATTTTACTTTATTTTTAAAATTTTTATTTGATTGCTTTTATGCTAAAAAGATGTAAGTTCAATCTGGCCATATTACAGAACTTGAGAAAATGGAGAAAATAAAAAGAAAATCATTCGTCATCCTAATGTCCCATTATAGCCAACGTTACGAATTACCATATGCATACTTTACCAACTCGCAACCCTGGTGCGCAGAAAAGGTTGCGTCCTTTTATTTTTATTTTTAAACTTAACAAGACAGATGAGGTCACTGAGGCCCTAGATCCCACAACTATATAATACCCACCATTTACAGTATTTATTTTTACACTATCTAAGAATAAGCATCTCCGTTTCTTTTATTTCTCTCCCGAGGCTTCCCCGCCGTGGTTGTTGAGCAGACAGGCTCTGGAATAAGACTGCCCGGGTGTGCACACCCGGCCTCTTCCGACCAGTGTGGCGTTGTGCAGGGAACTTGCATTACTGGGACTGTTGACTCATCTGTAAAGTGGCAACAATACAGGGCTAAGTGTAAGGACTAAGCGATATAATACCTGTCGACACACATCTGCTGGATGTGCTACCAGTTTCCTGGCTCCCTGGCTCACAGATGGGTGTGGTCTCTGTTGGACCCAAAGGAGTCTAGCTTTTGTCTTTCGTTGGGAGCTCTGGCAGGCAGCGGAGGGAGGGAGGGAGGGAGGGAGGGGGCGTGGTCGGAGCAGTAATTCCCGGATCCCGCTTCCTGCCTGGGAGCCCGTAGCTGGTCGTGTGCCTTAATCAAAGACTCCTGCTTTCAAGGCAGATGACTCTACAGAATTCTTTCTCACCGGGTTCCAGTGACGGCTTCTTCCACCCTCCTTCCTTCTGGCCTGGGAGTAATATCAGCTTAACCGCTATTAAGCCGCAGGTTACTATACCATCCTTTGGGGTTCCCCAGCTTCCACACATTAGAAGCAGCCCCTTCGTAAATAAACCCTCCTGGAACTTGCCTATTTTGAGGGTACCATCTGTTTCCTGTTGAGACCCTGACTGATTCAACATGTTAGTATTACTTCATTCCCTTTTCAATGAAAAATAAAATTACAGATTTTAGAAGACGTGCAATTATGATGATCTATTTAACTCTTGCAGGATTTGATGGTAAAGCTCCTGAAAGGACACAAAGCTGGGTCTGCAGAGGACAGAGTGTCCACACACGCACAACTGCCCTGGTGCTTCCTACGTTCCAGGTCTGAGTCTAGGCCTTTGCATATGTGTTATGCTGTTTTTACCGTCACAGAAAGGCTACAAGGTCGATTGAGACACAGGTAATTTAAGTCAGCAAGTGGCAAAGCTGACTTCTGGCTCTAAGACCACATCTTTTTTTTCTTTTTTAAAAGATTTTATTTATTTTTAGAGAGCGGGGAAGGGAGAGAGAAAGAGAGGGAGAGAAGCGTCCATGTGTAAGAGAAACATCAATCGGTTGCCTCTTACATGTCCCCAGCTGGGGACCTGGCCTGCAACACAGGCATGTGCCCCAACCAGGAACCAAATCGGTGACCTTCCAGTTCACAAGACAACGCCTATGCCCCTGAGCCACACCAGCCAGGGCCAAGACCACATCGTTAATCACAAACCAGTAGTGCTCCAAGCGTGGCCCTGGCCAAGGACAGCAGCTCCACCAGGGGACTCAGGAGAAATGCAAATCTCGGGCCCCACCCGTGACCTGCTGAAGCAGAAACTGGGCTTGGGGCCCAGGTGTTTGTGTTTCAGGAACTCCTCCGCGCCATGCCGAAGTACATCAAAGCCTGAGGGCGGCTGCACTTCACGAACTCGCCTGCTGGGGCATCATGGTCCTCCTTCTCTGCTGGGTGTATTTTGAGGTCACTTCCAGAGCCTGGGATTATACCTAGGATGCCTGCCGCATATTGATAAAGACAATACAAATAACCGCTTTCGTGCAGCCCCGTCGAATTTAGAAAACTCTCTCACACCCATTTCCTCAGAAGGCAGTGTGTTCGGGGCTACGTGGGTGGGCTCTGAACTGGACGGGCTGGGAAAGGAGCCCTGGTGTCTTGGGTGGTTATCTAAGCTCTGTAAACCTCAGCTTCCTCATCTCGACAATGAGGGTAATAAGAGTGTGTGTCCCCTAGGAATGCTGGGGGCAGTAAATAAGAAACTCACATAAAACACAGTGCCGGCCACATAGTAAGCACTCAATAAACACCAGCTATTGTTAATTTTGTAAAACCACATAGCAGAGATTACTCTCCCCATTATAGGTGAGCAAACTGCAGCTCAGGAACGGTGACTTGTGTTAACTGAAGCTGGGCTTCGAAACCAGATCTTTTGACGTCAAATCCCCACTGTTTTTTCACACTGTTTCCAAAGCTACCTTAGAAAATCTGGTTTAGTAATAGCCTTGTTAACTCACAGACAAGGAATCCGAAGGGTAATATGCCCACGGGTATTTGAGGCCTAAATTATGATCTTTAGCCCACCTGAGTAGCATTCTCCTGGGAGCTGGCGCTCAGGTCCTGAGACCCCAAGGCCAGGCTGTCTCCCTCCCGGGAGGCTAGTAGCTCTGAGCATCCTTTCTGAAGTTTGTCCTTCTTCCCCCCCTGCCCTTCTCATCCCAGGGCACCTGTTTTCCTAACAGAGGAAGGGAAGGCCAAGAGCAAACAGTCTCCGAGGAAAAAGTTTGCAGGAGCTTCTTGGATGTTCAGCCCCCAAGAGGCTTCCAGAACCATCGAGAAAGTGCCAAACAGAAATGTAAAAGTTAATAACTTCCTGATTTGAAAGCTAACCCTTTCTAACCCTATCACATGCACTTTTCCTCGTGGAGGATCAACGGCCTGACAAGGTTGAACTTTGAAAGAAAAGCTATTTGTGACTTATGGGGTACTGGGGAAAAAAGGTCTTGGCTTTTTAACAACAAAACAAAACAAGCAAACCAAGACACGTTAATTTTTCTCAGGCCTGTAACTCAAAAGGGCACCTCTGTTTCGGCTGAAACTTTCTAAATGACTCCCCTCTGAGTCAAGGTGAGGTGGGAGCAAGTGGCGGCCCCACAGAATTCACCTGGTAATATTTATAAGAGTTGAAAATAAAGGTTCACGTGGGAATTGTTTCAAAGCTGAAAATGATGGAGTCTTTTCTAGCAAATCATTTCTTTATTTCCAATATCCCAAGGCGGTTATGGCAACATGTCACCAAGTCCGATCTGGCCACTCTCCTTCCAAATTTTTAATAGTTCGGATTAGAGTTCTAATGAAGTTTATTTTTATAGGAGTTTCAGAGGAAGTTCGTAAAACACTTCAGGTTTTAGGAAGCGCAGTTAAAAAAGGCAAGGATTCCAAAGCGAGAGCTGGTGTCACAGGATTTATGGGCTGTGCCCCTCTGGGGCGGTTGCTTGTCCATGTCTAATGGCCTCGTCCATAATGAGGGAGAAGTTCCGTGCATCATAAGGTGGGCTCAAAGGCAGCAATCCACGACGAACGTCTGAGAAAAGTTAGCTGTTTCTGTTATTACTTACAAAACCTGCCCTTTGAAATCGGTTTGGGATGAAATGTGAAATACCAGGTATGTAGCATTTATTTATGTTAAAGCAAGTCCCGTAGGACCCACATTAAACAACAATTTTTAAACCTGGTTTTCACTATTCACTGTATTTCAAAGAAATGAAGCTGAACTTCTTTATTCCATGGATTCGTTTAGATTTTAAAGAGCACATCATTCTTTCCCCACTTCCGGTAGTCTGGAATAAGGAGAGTTTTCTGTGTGTAGTATTTTTGTAAGCTTGGGGTGTCCCAAGGTGCTGGAGGAGGATTGAAATAAATTTAATTTGTCATCCTCATTACCAGCATTTTTGATATTATTGTTAAGCAAGGGGAAGCCATTGTCCTTCCCCCGCGAACTTTGCAACATAAGGGCAGATGGAAGAACGAAATGGGAACGAGCAGATGAGCACAGCTAACAGCACACGGGAACGCAAGGCACTGTCTGGATGGCAAGTGACAAGGAAAGATTTGTCCCCGGGCGGTCGGTGTGGAGAGAGTTTGTTGGGTTACTTTGTGGAAATGGCAGGAATTAAATAGAGTTCGCGAGGAGATACCTGACGTCTTACGGGATATCGCCGCCGGTTTGGCAGAAATGACCCACACGTGGGCCAGGCGGGAGAGCAGTCATCAGTAGAGAACACTCAGGTTATGATTTATATTAGGGCGGACGGCTAAACCGTGCCGACCGAGGCGGGGCGACTCTGGGCTTTTCGGAGTAAATCGCACCGGACGACCGCAGCCCAAATGAGAGACAAGTGCAGTGAGTAGCAGGGAAACCCTGGTGGGAAATGGGGGACTTGTCAGTGAGGTTTTAGAGTTAGTAACGAGTCCTCCGAACAGTCAAACATGGCAACTGCTAGGTTTCTTTTCTCAAAAGTGCTCAAAGCAGTTTTGTAAATCCACAAACACCTCATAATTTGAGCCCATTTTCTAAATACTGGATTAAAAAAAAAATGCCATCTTGTTGTTTTCATTGACTTAGAATACCTGTAATAACAAACACAGCTATCCGGGGTGGTTACTAGTTGGGTGTGTTTTAAACCTCAGGCTGCGTCTCATCAGCGGGTCACAAAATTAATGTTTATGGGTTTTTCCTAGAATATTTTTATATTGTTTATTTATATTGTTTATTAATTTCTGTATTTTGTTTGATATTTGAAATTTGATCCTATCAACATCAGATTTAATAAAAGTAATTTCATTTGTACTTTGTCATATTATTTTGTGAATTTTCTCTTGGTTTATGGACATACATGCCCACACATGTATGTATGTGTGTGTATACTGGAATGCAATATAAAATATATTTCTTCCTGTAGGTCATGGAGAAAAGTAAATATGACTGCTTTAATTTAACAAGAATATTTAAAAGTTAATTGATTGGGGGTTTGAATAAATAGAATTCCATCTCTTCTTACTTTTTGATTAAATTCATTGGGGTTTCTGGTGTACGATTCTATAGTACATCATCTATGTGGCACTGTGTGTTCACCACCCCAAGTCAAGTCTCCTTCCATCACCATTTATCCTCCCTATGCCCTCTTTTATCTCCCCCAGCCCCTTCCCCTCTGGTAACCACCACAACGTTGCTGTTTGTTCAATCCCCTCGCCTTTTTCACCCAGCCCGGCAACCTTCCTCCCCTCTGACAGCTGTCAGCCTGCGCTCTGCATCTGAGTCTGTTGCTATTTTGTTGATTAGTTTGTTTTGTTCATTAGATTCCACATATGAGTGAGATCGCATGATACTTGTCTTTCTCTGGCTGGCTTACTTCACTTAGCATAATAATCTTCAGATCCATCCATGCTGTTGCAAAAGGTAAGGTTTCCTTCTTTTTCATGGCTGAGCAGTATTCCGTCGTGTAAATGTACCACAGCTTGAAAGCAAGTTGCATTTATTTTAAACAGTGCCATTACAAACTTATTTATGCCATTATAATATGTACTTGCCCAGACCAAAGCTGGGCTGCTGGCATAAGCATCACCTGGGAGTGGGTTTAGAGTCTGTTGTGAGACTCAGTGGGTCTGAGGTGATTTCTAGGAATCCATATTTTCACAAGTATCTCAGGTGATTCTGAAAAGTGACGAGGGCAGTACACCCTCAGTGTAGCAAACAATTTCTGCCAATATAGTCAGCATTCCATATCTGCAGAGTCAACCAACCATGCATTAAAAATATTTTTTTAAAAATCCCAGAAAGTTCCAAAAAGAAAAACGTGAATTTGCCACACACCAAGCCCTGCACTGAATCGGCACCAACGACGTGATGTACAGGCATACCCTGCCACAGCCCACATGCAAATACGGGAGATAGGCAACCACTACGCCGTCTCACACTGGGGACAGAGCATCCTCTGATTTGGGCATCCACAGGGATCTTAGAATCAGTGCTCTTCAGATACAGAAGAAAGACTGTAAAATGATAAAATAAGCATTATCCCAGTGTATTTCCAACATTCCTTAACCTTGATTTAAGAATGTCCAAATTAATAAGCTGCAATGTTCAAAGTAAGGCCATTTACAGACAAAGGAAATGAAACTGAGAAAGAGGACTTGGGGCTGGGACCAAGGACTGGAGTTATCAACAGGTGAATTCTGCAGACCCGACTGCAGTGTCCACCCTTGGTAAATCTTTTCCAGCTTTACCTTGGCCAACAGAGCTCCAGTTAGCTTGCGTTTGGAATGATTTATAGTTTTTCATCATAAGTGTTGTGGGAGGGAGCAGTGAATGTTGGAGGTGAAATGGGAAAGAGAGTAAACCAGCAGTGTGCACAGACAATGCTATGCAAATAAATGTGAGGGGCATTACAGAAAAAATTATAGCAAACTCCAACCAGGCTGTAAATGACTCAGATTTTGACCTTGAAAACCTACCTCAGTTACAAGCTGTTTTCTTACTGAAGTCTAACATCATTTTCTTACTGCGGTCTCATATTATTTAGGGCTTTCATTTCTTTTTCTTTCTCTTCTTTTTTTGTTTAGATTTGTTGTTTGTTTCCACCTGTATGATAAGGTCAGCAAAACACTTCAAAATAACAATACCAGCCACACATCTGATTAATGTCTGTATTGGTATGATGTAAGAAAGCCAATCATCGTAATAATATTCCTAGTTATTGCTATAAGGCACTGTCTTCATTATTCAGTGAATTTTTATCAAGCATCTGCTTTGGATCGATCATACACTGCTCTGGGACACAGAAGTAAATAAAGCAGGTGAGGTCTCTGCCCACGTGGTGGAGATGACTGCCTAGTGGGGGAGAAGATAGGAGACAACCAGGCAGCACTAGTTGCTGTGAAGATGGTAAAACAGGGTGGGGCGGTCCAGTGCTGGGGAGCAGCCATGGGCACCTGCCATCTGGGTAATAGAATGATAACACTAAAGAGGTCCACGTGGACGCAAGGACCTGTGTCAAAGCAGCCCTCCCTTCAGTCAGTTTTCTCACTTCTCCCTCTCATTCAGTTAGTAAACCCCTGCATAGCCCCCAGCCTGGCCCTGCCATGGGTGTAAGTCAGTGTGACAGGGGAGGTGGAGGTCAATCACTGTGTGCCAAATATTTTGCATGAGATGTGAACGGTGTGCCAAGGGATTATATAGAGGGACCTCATTAAGACTGAGGAAGACTTAAAATGAGGTTAAGAATTGAACAAATAAGTAAATGGGTTTTAGATAGTGGGAGAGAGCTAGCCAGGAAAGAAGTTTCTAATAACTCAGGGGCAAAGAAGGCTAGAATGAACTCTGTGGTCTGGATTCATGCCAGAGACATCACTATTAACTCATGTTTATGTATATGTGTATATATATGTATGTATGTGTGTATATATATATATATATACACACACACACACACGCACACACACAGACACACACATACACACAGACAGACGTGTACTGCTTAACAATAGGCACAATCTCTGAGCAGTGTATTGTTCAGCTATTTCGTTGCCGTGTGACGGGATGGTGGCACCACAGAGGCACTTGCACAACCCAGATGGCGCAGCCTACTACACACCTAGGCCGTGTGGTGCAGCCTATTGCTTGCAGGCTATAAGCCCGTACAGCATGTTACTGTACAAAATAACACAGGATGAAATCAGGCCCGAGGGAAAACGTTGCCATCAAGAGATGCAGTGACCATGAGACGTACGAGGATGCTGCTGGCGGGGCATGACAAGCTGTGTTACAGCAAGCTTTTTTATTAAGCAGAAAGAGTACATTCTGAAATAACAATAAAAAGTGTCGTAGAGACCTAAACCAGTAACACAGCCTTTTATTATTGTTATCAAGTATTACGTGTTGTATGTGCTATACGCTGTTACAGGATGGGCAGCTCAGCAGGTGTGTTCACACCATCGCAGCCACAGACGTGAATACTATGATGCTCTGTGGTGTTTTGACAGCTGCGGCGTTCCCAGGTGATAGGAAAGCTTTTAGCTCCATTATAATCTTAACGGAACCATCTTCATCTATGCGGTCGTTATACTGGACACCGTTATGTGGTACGTGACTGTGGGCAGACAGGAAATACAAATATGTGTTTGGTTTCTATGCATTGTACCATTTCTTGATAAAAGGAACTGGAGCTCCTTGGAGAAATTCCAAGGAATCTCTAGGGAGTAGGGCCGGGGTAAGGGAAATGCAAGATAAGCTTGGAGCATATTGTAGAGGCAGAAAGCAAGAAAGTACTAAAATGTTTAAAGAAAGAGAGAGAGAGGAAAAAATGGAGGTATATCCAAAGAACATAAGAATCATCCTGAAAGAACTCCCTGTGGTCCAAGCTGCAACACTTCAAGTAAGAGAATAAATAACAGAGTACTGAATTATCACCCAAAGTCTAAAACAAATACACACGAGTCCATACTAATACAAAGAAATAAATGGTGGGGAAGGGGCAGATCTTCCTTAGAAAAGAACTCTAAATGTTATATGTAAATATCCTCTGGAGGGGGTGGAGCTTCTTCTTGAGTGTGGGCTGGGCCTCAGAGCACAGCGCGTGGGAACAGGGTGATTGTCACTTTACAGTGGAGAAGCTGGACGCACCGCCTAAACCACGGGACCAAGGTCCACGGTATAGGTCATGCTGGCTCCGTTCAGTATGTCCTCACACTGAATGCTAAGGCACGTCGCCTCTTGTGATACTCATCCCCCAAACCCGTAATTTCCAGTCTAACCATGAGAAGCACACCATGTAAAGCCAAACCGACGGGCATTCCAGAAAAAATACCTGACCAGTGCTCTTTCAGACTGCTGAGGCCATGAAAAACGAGGACAGGCAGAACTTGTCACAAATGGAAGGAGACTAAGGAGACACAATAACTCCATGCAGTGTGGTAGCTTCGCCAGAAAGAGGGTATGAATGGAACAACTGGTGAAAAATAAAAGATTACGGAAGAGCAGCAAACTAGGAAGAAGTCACCAACCCCACATTTCCTTTCAAAGGGACACTGAACTCCAAATGAAATTTGCAAGTCACTAGGGGACTTAGCCACCCTATGTTCTATAAACCCATGGACATGGAGCCCCTGGGACAGAGAATGGGGAAGGGGGTTGCTGCTCCTTAGAACGCCCGAAAGGCCTCTGGATTGGCCTCACTCAGGGTGTAAGACAAGTCCCAGACGAGGCTCAGACCGTCGCCGAGCTATGCAGGCAAGGACACGAAGTGCTAATGTATCCGAGCGGCGTGTGTGAGTTTGTAGGCGGAAACGAGGAGTTCCGGGCTGGTAAGCGGCTCCGGCGGGCCTGCTGCTTCTGTCCCATCCAACATCTCCCTGCTTACGCAGACACCACAGGACCGTTCATATTTGCAGATAAATAGCCTGATGTTATTTAGCCCTTCCTGTCTGCCTGTTCAGTTGTCTCCTTCCAAACAAACAAACAGCTTCTACAGGGCAGGAAGGGCCTTGTCACTGCCTCAGAATGCCCTTGACTGGAAGAAGTGGCGCAGGAAGCCACGCGCTGCACCGCCAGACTTGGCTCTGGCAAAGGGACCGGTATGCAGACTTTTCTAACATCAGCGCTTGTCTCTCTGGGCTTATTAACATGCAAACAGGATTTGGGTACATGTTTTTTTTTTTTATATTTAACAGTAAATTGGAGAAAGCGGAATCCTAAAAAGACAAGAGCCTTGTCTGGGTCATAGAGGCAAGTCTGGAAGTGCCTTTCCTGCAGCCTCATCTGTCTCTTCTCCGTGCCCCGCCCGCCTTTCTTCGCCTTTAGGGGTGAGGATTATCCGCCTTCCCTGGGGTTTCTGTGACTTGCTTGCTCCGATGGCTTTTGAAAGATGTATGTTCAGTGGGAAGAAATTATATGTCCCTGGTCCCCAGCCCCATGGTAGTGCCTCCTAAATATTAAAGGCATCAGAGGGAACAATGACAATAATGACGGCGATGGGGGCGACGGGGATGACGGGGATAATGGATCCCGCAGAACTTCGTTAGGAAGCCATTGCCGTTATTATTACTGCATTTGCTGCAGCACAAGAATGACTTCGAGCGCCGCGGCTTGGGACAGATCCCCATTCCCTCCTGCTTTGAGGAACCAAAGAGAACCCTAACAAAGAGACACTGAAGGAAGCACTCCACGTGCCCCCCCCACCCCGCCGGCGACACACACTGCAGAGCTCTGAAAGGCACGCGTCTCAGCAGGTTTGCAGTCACCACATCTCTGTGGCCAGCTTCACACTTGGTCACTTGGGGGGCTCTTAAGACTGTGGAGCAGAAGTGAAGGAAGGACCAAAGGAAATGACCAAACTCCGGAAAAGCTGGAGATGTCAGAAAAGCTGGAATGTTGTCATTCTCACCTGGGGCCTAATAATAGTCGTGGAGTTTTCAACAGTAACTGCATCCCCTCTGCCCACCTGGTTCAGCCTGGATGCTCTAAATTATACTGTGATAACTCGCAGTCCCCCTGTCACACTCATGCTACATGTCCCTTGTGTACCACTGAGGGGCTCTGCTCCATTCTATCCCCACCTCTGGACCAGGGCTGATGGCACTTCTGTCCTGTGGAACAGCTCTAGATGTAGGGTAGGAAGGTGGGAAGGTGCTAAGAATTGTGCACTGGCTCTTAAGTGCTTTCATCTGGAGCGGACGCAGGGCACTTCTACATGCATGTCATTGGCCAGAGCATGTCACCTGTCCTTGTGAAGCAAAGTGCCATCCCTCGGTGTGGCCAGAAGGGGAGAAGAACTGGGAATCGTCACCGGCGGGAATACTGCCTAACCGCTCCCTTGCGCTGCGTGCCCGAGACCGGCACGTCACAGGTCAGCCGAGGTAGGCGGGGCGTGTCACGCTTCAGGCTTCAAGGCTCTGGCAGGTGTTGCAGCACCATCTCAACACCCTTATGCTTTGCCTCCTCTTCGGCAGAGGCTGGAAAATGGGACGCTTGGCTTCCCAGCTCCTCCCGTACTCATGGGGTGGGCGGGGCAAGTACAAGTTCTGGGGACAACCAGATGTAGGCGGAAATCTGCTGGGAGAGCATCTCTTTCCTAAAAAAGACAAAGCCTCAGGAGGAGGAGGCTCCGGGCTGGTCCCCTCATTCTTGTATGGAGCATGAATGTCACACCTGAAAGACAGCCACCATCTGGGGGACCATCAGGTGGTAAGATGAGAAAAGCCCCTAAGAATTGCAGAGATGCTGATCTTGGTACCTCCAAACTGCTGAACCAATGTCAACAGCCACTTATCTCTAGATTTCTCGTGATGTAACACAAAGAAAACCATTTGTTCCATTACTTGTAGCAAAAAGCACATCTAACTGTTACAGAGTCAGCGGGAACAGTTGAGATCACAAAGACCCCATTTAACAGATAAGAAACAGATAACAGATGCAAGGAGTTAAACAACATACCCAAGGCTCACAGAAAAAATAGCAGAAAGTTCGGTGTAGGGATTAGAAAAATCTGTGATTCTTTGATGGGGCCTGCTTCTTGTTCTTCGTTCTCTGGGTCCAGACCAACTCTGCCATATCACAGCTGACACCTCTCCCCACATCTAATGTAACTTTGACATTTCCCTTCCCATCTCTAGTCTCCCCATCCCTGAACCCCTGAATCCAGTTAAAAATGCATCTGTAGAAGAAACACCTTCTTCCCAGTCAGAAGCCAAGCCACAGAGGGCCGCCTTCCCATCAGGCAAATGTAATCAGTCTGAGATAGGATGCGCCATAATGCCCTGAGAAGTTTCCCACTTTCAGATTACTACAGGAACGTCAAGGGCAAGAAGAAAAGGCAACTGAAGTCAGTGTGCTGAGAGGCAGCCCCTGCCACAGCAACACACGCACTACGGCAGAGAATTGTAATTGATTTCTAATGGCGGAGAACGTTTAACCTGGCCGTGTGCAGAGAGGAGAACGCAGCAAGGAGTAGAATCGAAGCTGAGCGCCAGCTCCCACTTAAAAACTTCTTGAAGTCTAAATTAATTTGGTCCTATCTCACTTACAGGGAAAGTATCTATTTCACTCGCAGCCAAAGGGAGTGTTTGCTTAACCTCTTGGGGGATAGACTAGAGCTGCACGTAGACCTTTGCAAGAAGTGGCACGGTTATCCAATTTCCCTCTAATTGCTCTAACAAGGATGAATTAGGACTTCCTTCAGCAGGCCTGAGTGATCAGTTTGGAATCAGCCATGGGCGGTGAAGCCAGTTATTAAACAAAACTACAGTGTTAACTCCTAATAATACACAGTGAGGGCAAATTAAGCAGAAGACGAATATGCCACACTGGTGACACTGGAGAGTATGTTCTCTCGACTTTATGTTTGA
The DNA here is from genome assembly GCA_004026545.1 of Mormoops blainvillei. Lineage (NCBI taxonomy): Eukaryota > Metazoa > Chordata > Mammalia > Chiroptera > Mormoopidae > Mormoops > Mormoops blainvillei. The sequence goes on along the minus strand of PVJD01013093.1, from coordinate 5,132 downwards.
AAGTGATGCCATTACTAGTGACGTCTAAGTCCGTTTCTGGGGCATAATAGGGAAATAAATGTTCACTTGGGCTTTCTGTGCAGTTAAAAAGAAACCAGCTGACAAGGGAACACGGTACACTGTTTAAAAATTCACTTGGGCTAGGCTCCGTTTTGATAAACAATTATTCCAATAACATCACATTGGGGAACTCACAGAAAAGTGTGAGCTGCGCCATGCTCCCCAGATAATTGTTCCTGGCTGAGAAGGACTGTGGCTACCACTGACAGCGTTGTCTTTGCTCGAAATGTCACCATGTTTACCCAAGGCAGCACGCAAGAAAATGCTTCTGTTTCTGCCCAGCTAACCTCCAGCCACCCCACCCTGTCACTGACGCCCTCTCTCAAGTGTAAGTTACAGCAGACATGCTGACTCTAGGAAGAGACGGCTATTGAAATGCAATTTGAGTTAAATAAATTGATCATATATCATGAGAGTGGAGGTGGGGAAAGGCAACCATGCCACATCTCATCCAAACCTCAGAAGCCCATTCTCTTAGAACAGAACCTTGATACTTTGCACCGGGGACTGGGATCGGCCTGACTAATTGCTAAGCAGTGAGCAGTGTGGATTAGTGTTTGGGAGCAAGCACACGTTAGAAAGCTGGGATCGTGGATCAAACAAATGGACTTCATTGTGCAATTAAAAACCTACTTGTGCACTGACTGGAATGAAATCCAATAGCAGCGTAAGTGTTTTAATAATAACTCTTTCCAGAGTGTAGTCTGGTCACAAGCACAAAACTAGCATCTCTGCATGCTAGACTTTGCCTGACCCCCGAATCCCTGTTGACCTTCCAAAACAGACTGGTCTCTTCTGGGTCCCTCTTTCGTATCCTCTGAGGAAGAAGGGGTGTGTGCAAACCTTCCTTCCATTCTGCTTACTCTACGGTCTCCATGAATTAGTGTAGGGAGAACACTTTGAACTTGGCTAAGTCAAGTACATGCAAAACGCTGTTCCCTGGGAAATCTGTTTCCTTTCTCTCTTTTTATTTTTTGGAGTCCCAGAGAAATTAGCATCGTAGTTGTTTGTCTGTTTCAGACGCACCTTCTGGTCATTCGCCACCTGATCTCACAGTCGGGTATTTGGGTTCTGCGGTAAGCTTGCCACAGAGGCGGTTATGACGCGGCCAGCAGAGGATTAGCACCTCAGGTGGGAAAAAGCAGCAGGAGCAAATGAAAATCTTAAGTAGCAAAGATCTTGTTTTCGTCTCCAGAACTCTAGTAATAAAGGCCGGTGGCAATACCCTCACTAGGACCAGTGTCTTGAATTAAATCACTTTCCCCTGAAGCTGTTGACCCATTGTAGAGCGATAGCTGCCTGCCTTCTCCTCCCACCCCTCGCACCCATCTGTGCACACACACCGGGCTCGGAGGTCACCCAGAGCTAGGCTGTTCCACACAAAAAGTCACATTCTTGACCCTAGTTGCATACTCATGTGTCGAACTCTCAAATAACTTCCAGAATTGTGCTGGGCCAAGTGCTGGCAGTGAGAGACGCGCTTCGGCTTCTTGGGAGGAGGTGTGACATTCACTGGACTTTGCAGATACTCAGTCAAGCATCATGAGAAGCTGGCAGGCTGTGGGTGGGGGTGGAGAGTAAATGAGAAGGAATTATACATGCAAACGAATTTACAGAGCAGAGTATACACCCCCTCCCTACTGACTTTGGGCTTGGACATGCGACATGCTTTGACCAGTGGCGTGGGAGTGCATGTGACACGAAAGAGGCTTTCAATGCATGCACAGCCTTGCTCAGTGTGGCTCAGTCGGTTGGGTATTGTCTTGCAAAGCTAAAGGTCGCTGGTTCAATTGCTGGCCAGGGCATGTGCCTGGGTTGCAGGTTTAGTCCCCACCTGGGGTGTGTAGGAGAACCAACCGATCGATGTTTCTCTCTCACATTGATGTTTCTCCCTCTCTTTCTCCCTCCCTTCCCCTCTCTCTAAAAATAAATCAATCAGATCTTTAAGACAATGCACACGCATAGCTTAACTGGACCTCCTTCTCCCCTGCTATCCCCCAAAGGCAAAGCTTCTCTCAGGTTGCCGCTGCTGCGTCAGCCTGATGCCAGGTTGAGAGACCGGTGGAGAAGGCCAGAACTCAGTCTCTCCAAAAGAGCTGCCTTGGCCGGTCATCAGACTCACAGCTGCGGAGAATCAGCTTTTGTGGTAAAGCAGTGAAACTCGGGGCACATATGATATACATCATTAGAACAGCAAACTAACACCCCCCAAAACCTGACTAATCCAGGAAGAGACGAAAATAAATCAGATACATCAACTCTGCCCTGAAGGAGCTTGCAGATGAGCTAGGAAAATAAAGCAGATATGTTTAACAGCTAAAATATAAGATAAAATGCAAGTGTCCAAGAGAGGCAATGCTTACGGAAGGTTGCTTCCAGTGCGGGAGAGGGGAAGGGGAGGGAAGAGGATGAGAGAAAGCTCCATGATGAGCATGCCATTTGAGCTGGATTATGAAGCAAGGATGAGAACATGTGGAAAGGCAAGGGATGGTGTCCTGGGCAGAGGGAATGTCATGAATTCAGGGGGAGGCACAAAGGTGAAAAAAATGTATACATACCTATACACTGGAAATGCATGCCTCCTTTGCCTTTCAGATTTCCTAAATTATCTTTTAAGTTTTAGCCCAAATCCCACTTAGACGAAGAAGGGGGACAGAAATGAAACACTTTAGAAATCTAAGTTGTTATATCTTTAAAGGGAAGTGCTTTTTTCTCTTCCACTTTGTTTAGGGTATAGAATATGAAATTTATCTCAGAAAGCCCCTGAGATGACTTTATCGACTGTCCTTTAAATAGAATTAAAATTGACTCAAGACATATCTGCGAATCTATTGAATTACAAACTCCAAATTGAGCTGCAGCTGGTCTTGCAGGAGGAAATTAAACAGACAAGGAGAGAAATCGAGTGGACAGGTTGCCACGGGATGCTGAGGTTTCTAGTAGAAGGGATGAGAAAACAAATGTGAAACGTGTAGCGTACTGGGAGACTTAGGCAGAGTTTCTGGACTGTTGGGGCTAGGCCATTCTCCTTCATTTGCCTGAAGAAGTACAGCACTCATCACACTGGATTCTTCCCCTCCGGCTTTAGAAAGGTATGGCTGAGTTTAGAATAGAAATTCCCCAATATTCTTCCTTTGTATCGTTGCACACTTTCCAAGTTCTATCTCCTGGGATGGGACTGGAGACACAGAGAAAGGAAGATGTCATCTCTGTCATCGCCATTTATGTTTTTCTTTCCATCATTATCTTTTCTTATGCCCTGTCCACTCTCCACCAGCAAACATTCCCTGAACTCCTACTCCATGCCGGGCACACTTCAGGGCTTTGGGGATCCCGGTCACAGCAAACGCCTACTTAGGGAAGAACTCCGCCTCCTGGGCTCGCACGCCATGCATTTTATATCAGGGTAGTGATAGATTTAACCTTCTTGAAATCAGTTCAGCCAGTCCGTTCTATTGACTGATGGCCCAATGGAGACTAACAAGCCTTCCCCAAATATCCTTAGCTGTGAGAATGGTGTCTCTGCCTTGAGATAGGATGAAACTTCTACCTTATGGATTATTGACACAAAGAAAGAGGTCAAGGTTCTCACTATAGCTATGATGATTGCTGTTAGATGTAATAGTGTTATTCACGGTAATCAGAGACTGGGCCTGAAGGGGCAGGGTCGGGTAGGCAGCACTTGTCTGTGGAAGAGAAACTGCATATTCTCTGGGTTTCCCATTTGTGGGGTGAAGACATGCTTTGCCGGGGTGGCTCCGTTTAAGTGCCCCGAGCACCCTATCATGACATCCACAGATTTTGCTTCTTAATTTGTTCATTTAATGCAACAAATATTGATAGGATCCTATCGTGGGTCAGACACTGTTCCAGGCATTGGGCACAAAATAGTGAACACACTGTTATGATGACGCCTGGCCCCCACGAAGCTTACAATGGCAAGGGACAGATATTAAACAATTGCTTATGCAGTAGATCATTAATTACAACTGTGACAAGTGCTATGATGCTCCGATTTGTGCTACAAGAGGTCGAAATGCAAATAGTGTCTACAGTTCGTGCTTTTGGCTCCAAGAGGAACCCCACCGGGGTGACTGGTTTCCTGTGAAGAGACTCTTGTTGGCACGGCACGTCTTTGGGAGAATCTCTAACAATATTCAGCCTTTTTAGAGAAGTAGGGTTTGTTAGAGACGTGTGTTGGAGTGACCAGCTGCCCTGGTTTGCCCAGGTCTGAGAGGTATCCCATGACAGAGGGCTTTGAGTGCAAAAACAGGGACGGTCGTGGACAAACTGAGACATTTGGTCACCCCAGCGTGTCTGTGTATGCATGTGTGTTTGTGCTCATGCACATACACACACCTGTGTGCATATACCGTGCATGTGTATGTGGTTGTGTGTAAATTTGGAAGTCTCAGTCTCTCTCCAAAAGCATCTCCGGAGCTTTTGGTGTGTGTGGGTGGCAGTTTAGTATGGCCTGCATCCACATAGGTAAGCGTGGTACCCAGTGTCTGTGACACGAAACACAGCCCTTCCCCGTCATTTTCTATGAATCACAACTGAATTTATTTTCCAGGGGAGCTTTGAGCTGGACGCTGAACAGCTCAGTCCTCTTCGTGCCCCACTAATCTACAGTACTCAATCACAAATGGGCTGCCATTAGCCTTGTTGTTGGGGCAGGAAAACCTGAGTAATTGCTTAGTAATTTTTTAAAACTTCGGAGTGGAGCGCACGCCTGTGTGGTTGTGCAGGCCCATCTACCCACAGGCTGTCTAATGGGCTCCAGTGGGAGCGCATGCAGCACACCTCCAGCCTGGCAACTCGCAGGCTCATCAGCACTTCGGGCGTAAGTGGCCTTTCAAAGGACCTTTACCAAGAGTGGAATTAGCAGGCACTGTCCCTCTGGAGCCTGTTAGCTTTGCAGTTCTGACCCCCCCATGGTGAAAAATAAATGCATGTAATTTAGTTGGAAAAAGTGTCTTCAGGGCATTTTTGCTATTCCTGTTTCTGCTCTATAGGGCAGATTCTTCCTTCTTCCCTTCCTCCTTTTGTTTCTTCCTCTCTCTCTCTCTCTC